>PVIY010001155.1:0-161547 GCA_004026745.1 Myrmecophaga tridactyla
AAAGAATGTGTAATGGGGTTCCCTTCTATTAAACATGTAAGTGGCCCAGTAGTTAAGGGCTGCGAAGGATGGCCATCTATGCCCATAACTGTAACCTGGGAAGGAAGGAATTGACCTGAGTAGGAGGGGAGGACAGAAAAGGTAGCCCCTGTGTCCACTAAAAAGGAGGTGGACTTACCCACTACCTTGATTGTTACCCTGGGCTTGACAAAGTTGATTGGGGTCGCTGAGGCTGGGCATCATCAGTCGTCGGTGGCCAGGCCCAGGACTGCTAGTGGTGGGTTAGGGGTTGGAAGGAGAACCCCTCCATGGCCAGGTGCCAAGCGGCAGTCACTTTTCCAATATCCTTTTGTACCACAGAGAGGGCATGTTCCCTTGGGCCGTCGAGGATTGGGGCACTGGTGGGACCAGTGTCCGTCGAGGCCACATTTGAGGCACTTTCCTGCTGGTGGATTAGTCATAGCCAGCTTCTTTTCCATTGAAGTGGGCCGCAGAGCTGCAATCAGGGATTGGGTTTGTAAGTTCACCTTTTGGTAGTCCCGGGATTCCTTTTCTGCCCTCTCTAGTTCATCACGAGTATTAAAAATTTTAAAGGCCCTGTTTACCAGGTCATGGATAGGGGCCTGACGGCCGTCTTCAATTTTTCTAAGTTTATGCCTTATATCTGGAACTGATTGGGATATAAAGTGTATGGCTAAAACAGTTTTACCAGCCTCTGAGTTGGGGTCCAGGTGGGTATATTGGGAGAGGGCTTCTGTGAGCTGGTGTAGAAAAGTGGCTGGGTTTTCATCAAGACCCTGGGTAATTTCCCTGGGTAATTAACTTATGGAAGTTTACTACTTTATGTGAAGCTTTCTGCATGCCGTCTATGAGGCATGTAAGCATTTTGTCCCGTCTAGTCCACCTGTTCCTCCCCGCTGGAGTATTAACCTGATATTCCCACCCTGGCTCTTGGTCTGGCACTGCCTCAGCCCCTATCAGCATGGTGTGTTCGGTTATATGTACCTGGTTAGCATGAGCCCTGACTGCATTGAAAATGCAGTCCATTTCAGCTGTAGTGAGGGAAGAAGAACAGATTACATGAATGTTATGCCAGGTTAAATCATAGGCATTAGCTAGATATTGAAATTCCTTAGTATAGGCGGTTGGGTCGCTGGAGAATGAACCTAGCCATTTCTTAATATTAGAGAGGTCAGCTAGGGAGAAAGGAGTGTGTACTCGAACTAACCCCTCAGGTCTCGCAACTCCCTGTAGTGGACAGTAAAGAGTTCTTTGAGCGGGTATCAGAACTTATAGGTGAGGAGGGCAAGGCTGTTGAGGACAGTGGGGGACTGGATGGAGATGGAAGGGGAGGGTAAGATGGTGGCTGGAATGCTGCCAGAGCGGGGGGAGGATGAGGGGGTAAGATGGCGGCTGGAGCACCGCCAGCAGAGAAGGAGGAAGAGAAAGGCAACATGGCAGTGGGAGTGCTGCCGGTGCGGAAGGGGAAAGAGGAGGGCAAGATGGCAGCTGGGACTTCACTGGAACAGAAGGAGGAAGAGAAGGAGAAGATGGCAACTGAGATGTTGCCAAAGCAGAAGGGGAGTGGGAAGGCAAGATGGCAACTGGAGCGCCGCTGGAAGGAGGAGAGGGTAGTGCAAGGGAGAAAAGGATATAAAGGGAGGGGCAGGAGCGCAGAAGGAAAAAAGCCTGGACATAAGGAATTTTGGCCCATTTGTCCTTCCTCTGGCAAAAGTTGCAGAGGCTTGTAAGGATATTAAAATCAAAAGTCCCATCCTCAGGCCAATGAGAGAGGACCTATTGCCCATACTGACGGGTCTCAAAAGAGAAAGGACTGGCCCAGGGGATGTCGGCGTCCCAACACCCTGAGAGAGTCCTTGGAGCTCTTACGAGTGGGGGCTTATCTCCCCAGGGGACATCTCACCCTGGTTTGAGGCCCTTTCAGGTCCTGGACCTGAATTTGGGAGGGAAATGAGAAGAGGGTGTCTCCACAGCTTTTTGAGTCCTGGTAAAAAGGTATGAGGCTTGTGGGTGTCCCCGTTCACCTCAGCCCTTGGAAGAGAACCTGACGTGAATTCATGATTTTCAGAGAGTAATTAATGGACAGGCTCTCTCAGAACCATGAGACCCAGCAGCAGGGCTAGGAGGGAAGGGACTTACCTAATCTGTGGTGGATGCAGCGGTGGGCTGAAGGATCTCTTGTCACTGGCTATGTGAAGAAAGGAGGAGAGAGAAAGCCGGGGTGCCTCTGGCCAGGAAGGTGGCACCCGTGCTCCTCTCCTGGGTTTCTGGCACCAGATGAAAGGTTTAGGAGGCGAAAGGGTGAGAAAGAAGAAAGGTACACCAGGATATTAAAAGTGGGGGCAGTTTATTTCTGCGCTCCCGGGCAGAACTCACAAAACCCAAGATGGAGGGAGGTGAGTGCATGCGTGGGCTTTGGCACAGGCAGCTTTTAAGAATGGAGGTCAGGTGACATCTGGAAGGGGTGGTTCATTAGTTCTGAAAGTCAGGCTGGGAGGGGCAACACAGCTTCCGCAGCTCCAGTTGCAGTGCCCTTCCCCGTTCCCCCGACCTAACAAAAACATGAATGAATCCCATATACGGTACCTCTGAAGTAAAAATTTTGGAAAAATCAATTGAATGAGCCCCTTCTGGTACATTGTTACTCTGAAAGTTGCACAGAATGTTTTTATAAAACCAGAAGAAATCATAAAATAGCTAAAAGGGAGCACAGGTATAATTCTGAGCCCTCCACATTTATCCCAAAGGAAATCATGGTAGCACTCACAGTCAGGTTCTGTTTTCCTTTTCTTTATATATATAATTAGAGAGAGACGGGGGCAGAAAAGTTTAGGGCACACTCCAACCACAGTGACAGGTGGAGACCAATACTCAAACATTCCAGTTCCTAAGACACTTGAATACATCCTGCAGCATGTGGACATTATGAACTCTAAGGTTCTGGGGTATGGATCAGATCCCAAGATAGAAAATATTTCAGGAATGTAGTTCAGCTACTCAGTGTGAAAAAAGCTTTGCAATTATAATAATTTGTTAATTTTTCACTTCCTGGGCACAATGTTCTCTTTTTCTAGTAGTAGCTGAGAGAAATTCACAAGAAATAGACACAATAAAGGCTTATTTACTTATGGGAAGGAACAACCATCCCCACCCCCAACAACTGGCAGGAATTCCTTGGGGCATTTTCCAAAGAGTTTGTGGTGGAGGAAGGGCCTCAATCATCCCTTTGTTAAGCAACACTTCTGTTGGGCTTCTGCCACTCCTCCACCTTCTTGCAGTGTATACTGGGAACACTTGCTTGTGCTGGTGATGCTCACAGCTGGATATGTGATCCTGGACAGACCACTCTTCTTCAGAATTCCCAACCTAATTCACCAGCAAACTGTGGATATTTCCTGACTTGACTGAGAATAGAGGCTGTAGAATGAAGGAGGGAAAGACCCAGGTGGGTGGCACCTGCAGAGAGAATCACAGTGGAATGCAGATTAAGCATCTTAATCTGCATTTTAAGCATCACAATGCAATGAGCCAGATAGTTGAAGGGTGTGAAAAACAGCTTGTTTCCCAGGCCTAATGGGGACTGAGGAATCTGGGTCTGGACCAGAAATCTCCCCCACTCCTGTTCTTTCTGCAGAGCCTTCCTTCTGGATAGCTTCCCTGTTGACTGTGATGGAGTCCCCTTCATGCAGCTTGGCATTGAGGAGTTTCAGCCCCACGTCAGAGATTCATCCAGAGGGAGAGGAAATGGTGCATTCTCCAGTGGGCAAGCAAACCCGCTTCCCCACCCCATGATGACTCAAATTGTCCCAGGAATGTCCTGCAGTTAAGTTCCCAAGAGCCTGCTGCTGCATTCACACTGAAAATTGAGCTTTGTCCCCATAGGATCCACCAGGGAGGCAGCTCAACTCTTGGGTATCTTGGCCATTTGCAGTGAGTAAAATGCTTTCTCTCCATTCCTGCTTTTGAGGAGACGTCTTTGCCACTGACTCCTCTGAGAAGTTTTTTTCCTGAAATAGTGACCACTGAACCTTTCTCTGCACTGTTTCCATGTGATTTATTCATTTTCCTCTGATATTTAGGCAAGACTTACTTTTCCAGAGTATTTGTTCATAGAGGGAATTGCTGGTTTAAAATCTTGCATGCTATAAGATCTTTTTATGGATCCAGGATTGTTCCTAGAGAAAATCCCAGTAGAGAGTCAGAAAAAGGGGGAAACATCTACAATACTGAAACGAATATGAAAAATATTGGAAATTTCCAGCCAGATAAGTTGAGGACGGTGTGGTCCTGGCTGAGCCACATGGGAGCCTGAGGGGAAAGGGCAAGTGATGTCCCCCATACAGACTTTCATAATTTTTTATTGGTTTGTTTTCCCTGAAATGATAACACAGTTTTAAAATGTTAAGAAATGTAACTACAAATATTATAAATCTCAACATTTGTTTTAATTATAACTATGTTATTTACACATAGAACCAAAATTTACTATATATTTTACTTTCCTTTTTAATGGAAGCAAGCTTATCAATAAAATTTTTGACATACCTCTTAATTTCTTTTTTAATTGAGAAAATTGTCATGTTGGAAAATTTCTCAGGATCCAATGATGATCTCAAATTATTTTAAAATAAGTACAGCTTACTGAAATGTCTTTCATGTCACTGTGACTGATATTGTTTGTAAAATATATAGACAGATCAATAGATAGTGGTCATACCTGCTCAGCATGAGAATGTACTAACACCACTGAATTGTACAGTTTAAAAGGAATTATTTTATGTATTGTGAATTTCAACTTAAGATAGTTATATGTCATCTACTGTTAGGTAGTTGATAAGCCATGATCCCACCACATGGAAAGAAGGGAACCACTGAAGGCCATCTTCAGGAGGCTAGAAACAATTTTAACTGATGGTTAAATTGAGCAAACTACAGTCAGAACATCCCACCCTTAATGGAAGGTTAAATGGTTAAATTAAGCAAATTGCAGTTAGAACATTCCACCTTTAATGGATGGTTAAATGTTTAATTGAAGCAAAGTGTGGTCAGAACACCGTGTTAAAGCAAGAGACAAAGCCACAAATTAAAAACCCTGAGAAAGCCCCCTCATAATGTGTTTGCAATATTACCATCAGGTGGCCCCATAAAAACCTGAACTGGAACTATGACCAGGGCCAACTCTGGTTCTTAACCAGCTGAGATCATCCTTCTCTACGATGTATTCCTTCCTTTCTTTACTCTCTGTTTTTAATAAATCACCTTGCTCTCCCAACTTAAACTCAAGTTTCAATTCTTTGTCTCAGGAGTCAAGGACCAGGACTCCTGGTCAGATAAGGCAAGGGCCAACACTTATAATAAATTTGCCCTAGGTAAAATTTGTGCATAAGAGTGATCTGTTTTAGAAAAATGCCATATAATGTTGATTTTCAGTACCTACTATTGCATTATGCTTAAAACTATCTAAAATGAAATTTCTTGAGACTTAAATTGTTAGCATATTTAAAAACTGAGGGTGGACAGTGGTAGCTCTGTGGCAGAGTTCTCACCTGCCATTCTGGAGACCTGGGTTAGATTTCCACTGCCTGCCATGTGTAAAAAAAAAAACTGATTCAGTGACTGTTTTTTGTATTCAGTGAAATTAAATTTATACTGTTAAGAATTCAAAATATGAAATTACCTAATTTAATTTTTATATCTCCATTTGAAGGATGAAATTAGGACAAGCATAATCTCAATTTTTGTATGCCTCTTTCCCACAATAATCATCTTTGATGATGAATGTTCCATAAGTTCTTTTTCTTGTACTTTCAAATTTGAAAATAATAATTCAAGTGTCTGTTAAATTTCACATGAATGAATTCTTCCAAAGTTACTTTCTCTCACTTGTAATAAACAAGGAAATAGGCCTTTTAGTAATCATTCATCTTTATTATCAGGTATGAGAAAATAAAACCTAACAAACAAAATGGATCCTGTGGCATGGGGGCACTTTCAGTGTCTCTCCTTTAGCTGCTTTTCTGACAGAACCTGATGTGACAGCAAGATAGTGAGCATGATATGCCAAGACCTTGCCTGCCAGAGGCTGTATCTGATAATCTTGAGCATGAAATCATGATCTGCACCAGTCTGATATCTCCTGGTGATGTCTGTGGCAATATGTCACCCCCACCCCTCTTGGTGTGATTTTTCCTTTGAAAACCACAAACTGTCAGAGAGTTGGAGCCATTTTTCCTTTCTTTCTGCTGGTGGATTTTTCTGGCTCCCATCTGCCTGCTCTACCTTTGCTCTCCGTTTCTCTCTCTTAAGCAATTAACTACTAAACTTTAACTTGCTGTCTCATGTGGAATCCTTTAGTAACCCTGTGCCTAACATTTATATTTTGTCAGGATTGCTTGTCAAGCTTTATTAAGTACTTTGGCTCAATATAATATCCCAGAAAGAGTCACATAAATATTTGTATAAATAGTTGCATAAAGGAACTTTAACTCCAAATAAGTATATTTCTTCAAGTATTGTATATACCTCAGATGCACCTAATATCATATATATATTTGCTGACTGTTCATTTGAGTGTAAAGTAACATGATTACATTTGATCCCATCCCAGATTATCACCTAAAGATAAATTCGAGCATCCTATAAAACCCCAATTTTTCCTTTTTTGCAAATCCCTGTCATGACCAAGTTCCTACCTCATCCTACCTCCAAATAGACTGTTAAAGGGAAAAGAGATGGAAGACTCTGGCCACCTTCTCTATTCACATAATCTGAAACACCCATGTGCAGACTAACAAAAGACAGACAAGTATAGAATATTGAAACTGAGATCTGAGCCACTTCCTGAGGTTCAGGTAGTAATTTCAAACATGATTCTCCAGTAGCATGCCTCTTTGGAGGATGACATATATATAAATGAATATCTTTCTTCATGACTTTTAGCCTTGGTCAAAGGATGTTACTCTTCTGAACAGGCAGCAAGGAAAGGGGTTCCTGTGAAAAAGTAGACAAATACCCCACTGTTTCCACAAACACCACAAAAGCACTTGGGACATAAAAGGCCTGATGCTATTTATATAATATTCATATTTTTACTTCTTATTAATATCCAGACTCTTACATGGGCAATTACTTTTACAACTTTTGTTGAACTGCTATTTATTTCTTCTTCATGCCACAATATAGTTTAAATATCTTCTATTTATATTGACTGAAGGCTATTTTTAATATTACTGCTGTATACCACATTTAACTGCTTTTCTTCATTTGTTTTGAGACTCTTCACAGATCCTTGTTATAAATAATGGTGTGATAAACATTCTTCCTCATATTTTTTGTCTTGTAACTATATACTGAATGTAGTTATTTAAAGTGATTCCCTCTGGCCTTTCCCATTCCAAGTTCCTCATTTAGTTTAAGTTCTTATCATTTTAAAAATATGTTGTGCATTCATTTCTGTTTATCTCAAACTGTTCATTTCCTTTATGATTTCTTTTCTTTTTTAAATTTGCATATGGGCAGGAGGCACCAGGGATCGAACTCCAGACCTCCAGCACGGCAGGTCGGAGCTCTGCCTGCTGAGCCATGGCAGCTGCCCCTTTATGATTTCTTTTATGACTCATTGGTTGTTTAAAAGTATTGTTTAATTTTCACATATTTGAATTTTCCAGTTTGCCTTCTGTTACTGACTTTTAGTTTCATTTCATTTTGGTCACAGAAGATTTTTATGATTTCAGTGTTTTTAGAAATGTCATGGAGTTACATATGGTCTGATCTTGGAAATGTAAGTGTGTAATTGAGATGAATGTGTATTTATCTGGGTCTAGTTTGTTTATATGTTTGAAAAGTCTTCTTTCCACATTGATCTTCTGTCTAATTTTTCTATCCATTTATGAAAGTGGGTAACTTTATTTTTGTGGAATGGCTTCTTCCTTCAAACAATCATATATTTTGGTTTTCTGTTGTTGTTTGCATATATATTTATAATTATATCTTCTTCAAGATTTACCCTTTTATAGATATATACTTATATGTCTCATAATAATAACTGACCTAATTTTTTCTGATATTTCTTATAGCCAGCCCAGCTCTCTTTTGGTGACTGTTTGCATGCAGTATTGTTAAATTTTTTGCCATTCTTCCACTTTCAAACTATTTGGGACTTTGTGTCTAAAGTGGGTTGCATTGGGCGGCTGCCGTGGCTCAGCAGGCAGAGCTCCGACCTACCGTGCTGGAGGTCTGGAGTTCGATCCCTGGTGCCTCCTGCCCATATGCAAATTAAAAAAAAAGGTGTAAAGTGGGTTGCATAGACAGTGTTCTATCATTTTTTACCCATTATGCAAATCTCTGTGTTAATTACAATCTAATCCATTTTCATTTAAAATAATTATTTTTAGGAAAGGGCTTATACTGTGCCTTTTATGAGCTGTTTTCCAAAAATATTTTTGGTTACTTAATTCCTCCACTACTGCCTTTCTTGGTGTTTGAGTTTATAGAATAGATTTTAATTCCCTTCTCAATATATATATAACTGTTTATTGTGAAATATTTTTAAACTTAAAGAGCATTTGGAAAAATAATACAAACTTCAAACAATACACCAATTTTAACATATTCCCATATTTGCTGTATCATTTTATCTATTCACTTATCTTTAATTTTCTAATCATGTGAGAGTGGGTTATGTATATCATGCTGCTTAAACACAGTATTTCCATGTACATTACCTCAAAACAAGGTTATTCATTCATGTTATCACCCTTAAGTACAGCTATGAAGTTCATGAAATTTAATATTGATGTAAACTTAGAGTTTATGTTCCAGTTTTTTCATGTGTCTCATTAACTTTGCTTTTTGAACTTTAAAGAGCAGATTTATTTGGAGAAAACAAAAAACCCACAGCTCAAAAGATGGGGATTTGACATCGAAGACATCTCCCAGGAATGAAGTCTATAGATTACAAATCACTTTCAGAGAAGATATTTTTGTACACATTTTACATTTATTTAGGAAAATAAATCCCTGTTAAAATAGAAACAGGGGAAGAGAGTAAAGAAACGGGAAAGAACAGCTTTGGATACAACTCTTTGAAAGAAGAGTGATCATACAGAGAGCAGATCCTCTTATTGAGGAAACATCAAACTGCTTTCCAAAGTGGTTGTACCATATTACATTCCCACCAAGCATGTGGGATGTCTGCCTCTTTCTCCATATTCCCTTCTGTACTTGTCAATTTACGTTTTTTTGCTATAATGACCATTCTAGTGGATGTGAAATGATATTTCATTGGAGTTTTGATTTGTGCTTCCCTAAAAGGCAGTGAAGTTGAACATCTTTTCATATGCCTTTTGGCCATTTGTATTTCTTCTCCTAAAAAGTGTCTGTTAATGTCTGTTGCTCATTTTTTAATTGGGTTGTTTGTCTTTTGATGTTGAGTTATAGAATCTCTTTATATATTCTGGATACTATGCCCTTATCTGATATGTGGCTTTCAAATATTGTCTCTTATTGTGTAAGTTGCCTTTTTACCTTCCTTTGATGCACAAAGTGTTTAATTCTGAGGAAATACTAATTGTCTATTTCCTTTTTCATTGCTTATGTTTTGAGTGCATGGTAAAGGAAACCACCTCCTATCACAAGATTTATATTTCCCTACATTTTAATTTAATATTGATATAAAACTTAAAGCTTTATATTCTGACATAAAATTTCCAGCCTATGTTCCAAGTTTTTTCATATGTCCTACTAACATGCTTTTGAGGCTTTTCCATTGTTAGGTCCCACTGAGAATCATGTATTGCATTAATTGTTTTTGATGCTCTAGATGCTCTTGTTCTTTAAATGTGGGGAAAAAGAGCTTTCCTTTTTCAACGACTCCTAAGGATACATTTCAGTGGGAATAGTGAAGCTCCTAATGTTGTACATACCCTTATCACTATCCATTACCAGAATTTTCCCATCACCTCGAACTGAAACCATAAACCCAGTATGCATTATCTCCTGGTTCTCTTCCTCTCCTCCCACATAACTTGTACTATACTTTCTGTAACCCATGAGTTTGCATATGCTGGGTAATTTCTATAAGTGGAATCATGTCTCAATTATTTCTTCAGTTCCAGATTATTTCATTCACATGATGTCTTCAAGTTTCATCAATGTATATTGGCTTATATCACAACTTTATTCCTTTTTAGAACTCAGTGATATTACATTATATATACACACATACCATAGTTTGCTTGTCCATTCACCTATGGATGGATATTTAGGATGTATTCATCTTTTTGGCTATTTTCTTCACAATACTGCTATAAAGGCTTGTGTACAAAATCTCTCTAGTCCCTGTTTCTAATCATTTTGAGTATTTATCTAGGTGTGGGATTCATATGCTAGTTTTATGTTTAATTTTTAAGGAACTACAAAACTGTTTCCTATAGCAGCTATCATTTTACATTCTCAACAATAATGTATGAAGGTTCCTATTTCTCAGCATCCTTGCCAGAAATTAATGTATCCTGTTTTTTAAATAATAACCATGCTTGTGGTGTAAAGTCATGTCTCATTGCAGTTCTGATTTAATTTCCCTAAATTCTTCTTTTAAGGAAAACTGTTGGAATGTTGATTGAGATTTCATTGAACCTACAATTTACTTTGGATAGAATTGATATATTAACAATATTTGATTTTCTTATCAATGAAGAGAGATACTTTATTTTAGGTCTCATTTAATTTCTTTCAATGATTTTAAATGTGTCATGTACAAGCCCTTTACATCCATGATTAAGTTTGTTCATAGATAGTTGATTCTTTTGTAATAATAAATGGAATGATTTATTGTTTTCATCACTAGATTATTTTTTACTAATGTTTGGAGCTACCACTGAGTTTTGTATGTTGATATTGTATGCTGTCACTTTCCTGAATTCATTAACTCTTACTGCTTTGTTGTGAAATTTGGAATTGTCATTGGCAAATAATGAAAGTTTTATTTTTCCTTTCCAATTTTATTTCTATTGCATGCAAGATTACTCTGGCTAGAGCTTCTATCTAGTACAGTGGTGAGTAACAATGTTGACATTGGGCATTCCTGATCTTACAGAGAACATTTTCAGTCTTGCAACATTGAATAGGATGTGAGCTCTGGTTTCTCTTACATGTCTTTTATCATGTTGAGAAGTTTACTTCGGTTTCTAGTTTTCTAAGTGGTTTCTCAAGAAGGGGTGATGGGTGGGCCACAGTGGCTCAGTAGATAGAGTTCTTGCCTGCTGCGCTGGAGACCTGGGTTTGAGTCCCAGTGCCTGCCCATGAAAAAAAAACAAAAAAGGAGGTGATAAGGACTTTATGAAATGCCTTTTCTGCATCAATTGAAACAGCTATATTCTTCCTATTTCTGTTGATACATATTAGTAAATCAATTGGTTTTCTTATGTTGAAATATTCATGAATGCCTAACTAAGACAAATCTCACTTGACCAGGGTATACAATTCTTTTGATGTGCTAGTATTTTATTTAAGATTTTTGTATCCATATCCATAGGGATATTGTTCTGCAATTTTATCTCATATTTATCTGGCTTTGCTGTTAAGATAACGTTGGCTTCAGAATGAGTTAGAGGTTGTTTTCTCTTCATGTCTTTGATGCATCCCATAACTTTTGGCTTGCTGAGTTTTCTTTTTATTCATCTCAAGATACATCCTATTCCCCCATGTGAATAACTATATATTATTTAAGAATATGTGGTTCATTTCCACATATTTTTAATTTTCCACTACCTTTCTCTTATTGATTCCTAGCATCATTCCACAGTAGCTGTAGAAGATACACTATGATTTCAATAATTTTAATTCATTGAAACTTCATATATCTATCTTAGGTAGTGACTGTGTGTACTATGGTAGATTATTCTGCAGTCATTAACTAAATTGTTCTACTCTTCTACGTTTGGACTATTTGGCTTATAACATCATTTAAATGTTCAATTACCTTGTTGATCTTCTTTTTAGATGCTGTATCCATTATTGAAAGTGTTATATTGTGATTTCCTACTATACTGTAGATTTCCCTTCAAATATGCCAATGCTTTTCCTCACATATTTTGTGGATCTACTGTTAGGTTCATAAATTTATAATTGTTATATCTTTTTTAATTGATTCTTTGTATGTTTTTGTTGTCTTTCTTTGTCCTTGTAAGAGCTTTTATGTAAAGTTTATTTTATCTGATATTAGTATTGCTGTTCCAACTATCTCTAGGTTACTATTTCTATGGAATATTTTCTCTATCAACTTAACTTGAATTTGAGATGAGTGTTTTGGGGACAGTATGTATTTATTCTTTTTATACATTCTGCCAATCTTTGCCTTTTGACTGCAGTGTTTAAATCATTTACATTTAACATCTGCAGGCCTTCTCTACAGGCTTCTAGTTTCAAATAGCTTTCCCTGTGCATTTTCTTTCTGCATCACCATACATCTGGATCTCTGTCAGCTTTGTGCTTTTGAACTCCTTCTGACTTCCTATTTAAAGCCCTCAGTTGACTATATTAAACATCATTCATTGTGGAAGGCATTCCCCTCAGGTAATTGCAGAGGTAATAAGCCTCAAACGAAATTAGTGTGCTGAGGATTTAAGTCTGCAAAAACAGATAGGCCAGTACTTCCTTGATCTGCACTAGACCTGGCCAAGTTGACACATGAACCTTTCACAGTGTCCACCTGTTGTAAATTTGGCAGCTATACACATCATCTTAAACCTCACATAATTTCTAAGTGGAAAATAATAAAAGGCATATATTTCACCTAATAATACTCAACTCTCCTGAAAAAAAACACACTAAATTTTTCTATATAAAAATACAATCATTTTATCATAACATTGCAAAAGATTTAAACCATTTCAGTAAAAATGTAAATTCAATACCAATTAAAAAAAATTTCTTTTAAGTCTCATCAAGTTAGTTAACAATATGTTCAGCCCTAAGGCAAAGTTTTTCTCTGGCTCTGAAATTATAAAACTCAGAACAAGTTATTTGCTTCCAGTATTTAAAGAAGGAACAGTCATATGGTAAATGATTTGATTACCATTAGAAAAATTGAGAGAAAATAGGGGTCACTGGACCTAAATGTTACAAAAACCTACAGGGCAAACTCCATTAGATTTCAGAACCTAAGAATTATTTTTCCTTAGGCTTTAGAAAGTGATATTTCCACCCTTTGCAAGAGCTTATGCAGGGCGGCTGCTGTGGCTCAGCAGGCAGAGCTCCGACCTGCCATGCTGGAGGTCTGGAGTTCAATCCCTGGTGCCTCCTGCCCATATGCAAATTAAAATTAAAAAAAAAGAGCTTATGCAGCAGCCCTGCTTTCTCCAAACACTGGGATATGGGGAGACAATTTTTTTAGGAGCTGGGGAAGTATTTTTTTATTTATTATATTTTAGTTTTTTAAATAACCAAAAAACACCAAACAAATGCATACATTCCTATTTTGATCATTTTATTCTACTGATTTTTCTACAGATATAATCAGGAATTCACAATATCATCACGTAGTTGCATATTCATCATCATGATCATTTCTTGGAACATTTGCATCTATTCAGAAAAAGAAATAAAACAAAAACAGAAAAAAATTATACATACCATACTCCTTAGCCCTCCCTTTCATTGACCACTAGCATTTCAAACTAAATTTAGTTTAACATTTATTCCCCCTATTATTTGTTTTTATTCCATATGTTCTACTCATCTGTTGACAAGGTAGATAAAAGGAGCATCAGACACAAGGTTTTCACAATCACACAGTCACATTGTGAAAGCCATATCATTATACAATCATCTTCAAGAAACATGGCTACTGGAGCACAGCTCTACATTTTCAGGCAGTTCTCTCCAGCCTCTCCATTACATCTTGAATAACAAGGTGATATCTACTTAATGCATAAGACTAACCTCCAGCATAACCTCTTGGCTCTGTTTGGAATCTCTCAGCCATTGGCACTTTGTCTCATTTCACTCTTGCCCCATTTTGAGACAATATTTTGGGGCTCACCCTCCTCAAGCTTCTGGGTGGCACCCAGATTTCCTGCCATCTTCAGAGCAAATTTTCAACCCCTTCAAAACAATAGAATGGCAGCCATGGTCTGTGCAATCCCAGAGAAATGTACTCCATCTTCTCTGAGGCCTGAGATCACAAAACTCCCAAACATCAAGGAGGAAGGCCTACATACACTCTCTGGGGAAAGCTCATCCATTCCACATGCATGGATGAATCTGCTCTCCTGGTTTCTGCTTTTGTGACTTCAGATCTTAGCTTCCATAGCTCTGCCTTTGAATTCATTTTTCTTTCAATCTGTATCTTTTCTATCCATTTTAGTCTAGGCTGGCAATGATTTAATTTACAAGTCTCAGAAAAAAATTGTTGACTTGGCATGTAGCATACAGGAATCAAAGCCATCAGACAATAGGACCCTCCACAAATTCTTTTTGGGTAGATTCATCTACAATCCTGGCTTGTCCTGTAATGGCTGACTTGTTCTATGTTTGATTAAATCCTCTTGTGTGGCACTATTCCCTATGGCTTCCCTATTCATAGGCTCAGAATTTTTCATACCATCAATTTCTGGTTTCATTGTACATAAGAGTTCACCTCCCAGTTTATCCCTTTCCTATTTCATTTTGGTATAAGCTTCAAGAAGAAACCAGACTGTATTTCCCCAATTTAATTTGTAAATCTCTTAAGCTAAGTACACAGCTATTGCATTCAAATTCTCTCTTCCATCCAGCACCAGAATTTAATTTATCCAAAGTTTCTGTCACAGTAAAAAAAGGATTGGCTTCTTCTAATTTGCAGTGATGCATTCATCATTTTTGACCTAAGAAATCATCAGAGATATCTTTAAAGTCCACATTTATACCATCTAAGCTTCTTCTATCAAGTGCCTCACAATTATTATTTTAAAAAGCTTCCAACATATTTGATATTTGCAAACTCATCAACACACTTCTTTGCTACAACAGTCTATTTTTATTTGTTAAAGCTGCCAGAATGCTAGTAATGAACTGATTTCTATAAGGGGAATTTGTTAAGTTAGAAATTAACATTTCCAAAGGGTTTCTCCATCACATTTTGAAGGCATATGGCAATTTCTGCTTACCTCCTCTCCTGGCTTTTGATTTCAAATGACATCCTCTGTGGTACCTCTTTTCTGCATCTCCAAATGACTGGTAATTTGTCAGCTCTGAGCTTTTGAGAGCTTTCTAACTTCTCTTAAAAACTTCAACTGAATTGCTTAAAACTCACTCATAGTCATCAGACTTTGATTAAAGATATGGATGAAGCTGACCTGGAAAGGACTAAGGTGAATCAAAATGTAAGGGAAAGATTGATGTGGTCTATAATTTAAAACTTCAACTTTTATGTCAGACCAAAGGGAATGGTGTTAATTTAGTGTGAAAATTATATATCGGGTAACACATTATCTAATTTAATTTGTATGGTTAGCTTATTCAAACACCATAATTACTTTGAATCTTGAATAGGATCCATGATCTTGCTAGTTTTTACAGGTTAGTGTGATGTCCTGCTACATCCCAGAATAATTTGGGCAGAGAATGAAAAAGTACTTGCAAAGTCCCCTTGGGTAACTAGAAAAAAAGGAGAAAATATTACACTTCCCCATCTTGGGAATTCCTGATATTCCTGCAAGCTGTGTGGACAACTATTTCATTATGCTGAACCCCTGATCTTAAGGCTTGTGGCTAGGAAATTATTCCTGCCAAGAGGCTAAGCGTCACCCCAGTCAATCCATTTTGTTGCTCACATGTGGTATCTTACTATAAAGCCAACTGAGCAGGTGAATTCACTGCCCATGCCCCATACATGGGAAATAACTAGCAGGGGTGTAAATAATGCTGCCAGTGTGGGACATGACTCCTGGGAATGAGCCAGGAACAAGGATTATGGGTTAAAAAGCCTTCTTGACCAAAAGGGGGGAAAGAGAAATGAAACATAAAGTTTCAGTGGCTGAGAAACTTCAGAGCTGAGATGTTGTTCTGGAGATTATTCTTATGCATTATATAGATATTGCTTATTAGTTTGTGGTGTATTGGGGTGGCTAGAGGGAAGAACCTGAAACTGTTCTACTGCATTTCTTCAACTTTGACTCTTGAAAATGATTGTATAACTATATAGCTTTTACAATGTGACCATGTGATTTTGAAAGCCTAGTGGCTGGCACTCCCTTTATTGAAGGTATGGACAGATGAGTAACAAATAAGGACAAATAAGAAATCAAATAATAAATGAATATTAGGGTGGGGGATAAGGGATAAAAAATTGGGTACATTACAATATTAATGGTCAATGATTGAGGGGTAAGAGATATGGAATGTAGGGTATTTTTTACTTAAGAGATTGGTCTGTAATTTTCTTCTTTTGAAGTATCTTTGCCTGGCTGTAGTATTAGTGTGAAGTTGGCTTCATAGAATGAGAAGTAGCTTTCTCTCCTCTTCAATTTTTTGAAGAATTTGAGGAGATTGACACTAATTCTTTCTTGAATCGTTGATAGAATTCATATGTTAAGCCATCTGGCCCTGGGCTTTACTTTTTGGCAGTTTTTGAAAGACTGATGCAAAACTTTCTTATGATTTGTTTGTTAAGGTCTCCTATTCTCAAATCATGTTTGTTGTTCATTCTTTTTAAAGATGTTCTCCATTTCATTAAAGTTTTCTAGTTTGTTAGGATATATATATATATATATATATATATATATATATATATATATATATATATATATATTGGAGGCTATATGGTCTGGAACTGAACCTGGGTCTCATGCATAGAAGGTGAGCATTCTACTACTGAACCACCCATGCACCTTGTTAGCATAAATTTGTTCATAGTATCTTTTCATTATCTCCTTTATTTCTGCATTGTCAGTAGTTATGACCTCCTTCCCATATCTATTATTTATTTGCATACTCTCTTTTTAAATATATCTGTCTCGCTAAATGTCCATTTATTTGATTCATTTTTTTCAAAAAAACAAAACCAATGTGTAATTTTATTTCTTCACTTTAATCTTTTCATATTCTCAATTTCCCATTTTCACTATTTCTTGCTCCAAAAATAATGGTAAAATTACTCCCCTTTCTTTATATACAACTCATAATCCATTAAATAAATTTCTTCACCTGAGAAATCCTCTTTCTTGTAGCTGTCCAATTCTTAACTCCAATCTTGTGTTCCCTGGGGCTGCTGGACCTATGCTGGTGGACAGTTTCTCATGCCATTGCATGTTCTTTTCTTCTGCTTCAGATTGGTTGCCACATGTGAGTAGTCCCTGTCTTATCCATTTTTAGCCCTTCTTTTCCTGTAGTAACTTCTGTGTGGTAACTTCCTCATAATATGTGATTAAGTGGACAACTTGTTATGAGCATGGATGCCTAAGTGTTCTTATTCCATCCTCACTTATTCAGATGATTTGACTAGGTTAGAAAACCAGAAAACAAAACATACTGTCATTTTTCTCTTAGAGCTTTAAAAGCTTTCTTTAATTAGGTTTATCTTATATTTTCTATTGTGAAAATTTCATATATACAAAAGAGCAATAAATTTCAAGGCACACCACAGCATTTAGTTATAGATTGGATTTCAGAGTTTGGTATGGGTTACAATTTCAAAATTTTGCTTTTTTTTTTTACCTGCTCCAAGACACTAGAGACTAACAGACATATCAATATAATGGATTCAGCAGTTGTGCCCATTTGTTAAATACTGTAATCTGTATTATAACTCCAACTTCTACTTTGATCTTTACCCCAATCTTTAGGGGTATTTTGGCTACGTCCATTTTAATGTTCTCATGTTGAAAAAGGTTATTGATAATATGGGATAGGGAAGTGGAAATAGTTGATGTTCTGGAGAGGCTGGCCCTTCTGTGTTTCAGGATTTATCTGGCCTAGGAACCCCCCTGGAGGTTGTAATTTTTTTGGAAAGTAATCATAGTTCAAGAAAATTTTGTAGGTTCACAGCTAAAGTCCTAGGTGTACTTTAGAGTTGGCAGGAATGGTTTTGGTTGGCAAATAATAATAAATGGCAATATCTAGCTATAGCTTCTGTAAGTGTAGCCTCCAGTCCAGCCTCTTGCCTCTATTTGAACTGTCTCAGCCACTGATACATTGGTTAGAATTCTTAACCCCTTTTTGATTAGGAAGGCATTATCAATCCCATGGTTCCAAGGCCAAGTTTATCCCTGGGAGTCATATCCCACATTGCCAAGAAGACTTTCACCCCCACATGTCATGTTCCACATATGGGGGGGAGATAATGATTTTATTGGCAGAGTTGGACTTAGAGACAGTCATAGGCTACATCTGTGCAACAAAGTAGTCCTCCGGAAGTAACTCTTATGAATAACTATAGGTAGGTTTAGCTTCTCTGCTATATAAATAAGCTTCAAAAAAGCAAGCCTGTGGATTGATCTTTCAATAAGTTTTTTATTTTATTATTTGTTGCCAAAATCTAACATACAAATGTACAAGCATTCTTGACATACAAACAATCCATACATGCTTTATAATCAGTGTTCAAAGTATCATCACACAGTGGGGTATTCATCACCATGATCATATTTTTGAACATTTGCATCACTCCAGCAAAAGAAAGAAAACAGAAAAAAATCATACATATCATACCCCTTACTTTTTCCCTCTCATTGACCACTAATATTTCATTCGACTCTATTTTAACCTTTGTTCCCCCAATTTGTTTATCTTTTTATCCGTATTTTTTTACTCTTCTGTGCATACCCAAGATAAAAGATGCATCAGAGACAAGGTTTACACAAACACATATCATATTGTAAAAACTATATCATTATATTATCTTAAAGAAGGAAGGATACTGAAAAGAGCTCTACAGTTTCAGGTACTTACCTCTAGCCATTGCCATTCATCTTGAACTAAAAAGTGGATATCTATGTAATGCATAAGAATAACTTTCAGGATAACCTCTCAACTCTGATTGAGATCTCTCAGCCACTGATATTTTATTTTGTCTCATTTCTCTCTTCCCCTGATTGGTCAAGAATATTTTCTTAATCCTTGGATGCCAGGTCCCAGCTCACCCTGGGATTTCTGCCCCATATTGCCAGGGATATTTACACCCCTGGGAGTAATGTCCCATGTTGTGGGGGGCAGTGATTTCACTTGCTATGTCAACTTAGAGAGAAAGAGGCCACATCTGAGCAATAAAAGTGATTCTCAAGGTGTGACTCTTAGGCCTAATCTTAAGTACGCTTGACCTATCCTTTGCAGGGATAATTTTCAAAGGGGTGAACCTCAAGATCAAGGGGTTGGCCTATTGATTTGCTTGTCACCACTGCTTGTGAGAATATCAGAAATTCTTGAAATGGGGAAGTTGAATATTTCCACTTTTCTCCCCATCCCCCCAGGGGGACTTTGCAAGTACCTCTTTATTCACTGTCCAAATCACTCTGTGATTTATTGGGTCATCACACTAACTTACATAAACCAACAAAATCTCATGCCCTATTCAAGACTCTATGTACTTATGGTGTTCAATTAAACTGACCAAACAAGTAAAATTAGGAAATGTGCTACACAAAATATAAATTTTGCACCAAATAAACATCTCTCCTTGTAGACTCATACAGAAGATGAAGTTTTAAAACATGAATATATACCATGCTTTACCCAATCTTCACTCATATGTCTATTCAAGGTCTGATCACTTTTTCAACTCTTTAAACCGTTCCTATATGGGGTATTGCTGACTTTCAAAGCTTCACAGCTCTTACTCTGAGTCTCAGCTGTCACATAAATACCTGAACTTTCTGAGAAAGACCCTGTTATATTCAAACAGTTCAGTATCTGAGAACTTGGGATTAACAGTTACACTTCTTAAATATATATGACTGCTTTAAGAGATTACAGTTTAAAATACTTTACAGTATTTCATTAAGCCTTGATGGTATCTTTGTTTATGTGTGTGATCTATAATGTTTTCATGTAGACATGCCACCATTTCTGAAATAGGAAAACACTGTACCTCTATCAGTTTTCACCATTTCCTCATACATATTCATCATGATGCAAGTCATGAATCTGCAGGTTTTTCTCATGCCTGATAGGTTTATTGTATTCCCAGTGGGATTCAGACCAAGAAGTCGTGGCTCTTCCTGTGGGCAGAAGGTTTGGGGTCCATATAATGATATTGGAAGAGTTACATGGGGACCTTTGTAACAATACATCACATAGTTTTTGAACCAGGATCATGAGTCAATGTCCTGTGTGTCCTGACACCAGTAGGGACCCACAGCATAGAGACTACTTATCAGGGAGACAGATGGGCAATGATGGGATTGGGAGATGGTAGGAAGCTTGGAATTGTCCTGAAGCACTTTCAGTCTCAAAACTACTCATAAGTTGGGTGGGCTATGATGACTCAACAGGCAAAATTCTTGCCTGCCATGCTGGAGACCCAGGTTCAAATCCTGGTACCTGCCCATGTGAAAAGCAAACAAACAAATGAAAAAAAAAACTACCCATAAGCTCACACAGTTCCTGAATCTCGGCCATGAGCAATTTTTTCCTATTTTAGTTTATACCTGGGGAGATATTGAGTCCTTGCTTTACTTTGAATAGTTTCTTATAGGAGCAGACCTCAGCAGCTGTGATATTGAGGGCTCGGTTTATTTCCAGGCAATTTTGTGTGTCTTCTCTCAGCAGAATCTGATGCATGAGTAACTTCAATTCCTCTGCAGAGTACCATAGATTCTATTACATTGGTTTCTTGCTCATGGAACCACTTATTTATAACAAGACCCAGTATCAGCTTTTTTCAGTTGTTGACACAGTTATTAATAGTTTGAATATTCAAGCCCAGCATAGGTACCTATCTACAGTGCAAAAACTTTTGTGTTTCTAACAAAATATGTACCACTATTACTATATATTTTCATTTTTTATTGTTACATTTTCCTGTTTATAGCTTGCACCATTTATTACATCATTATGAAACTATTAGATTGCATTCATTATTTTCTCTCTTTTTAAAAAAATTGTGTTGATAAAACTAAACAACATACAAATATGAACATTCTTAACATATGAACATTCTATACTTGGTGTGCAATCAATGGTTCACAATATCATTGCATACCTGTATATTCATCATCATGATCATTTCTTAAAATATTTGCATCACTTCAGAAAAAGAAATAAAAAGGAAAAAGAAAAAAACTCATACATACCATACCCATTACCCTTCCCTCTCATTGACCACCAGTACTTCCCTCCATACAATCTATTTTAACATTTGTTCCCCCTATTAGTTATTTATTCATTATTAATCCATATTTTTTACTCATTTGTCCATACCATAGATAAAAGGAGCATCAGAGCAAGGTTTTCACAATCACACAGTCACTTTGCAAAAGCTATATCATTATTCAATCATCTTAAAGAAATATGCCTACTGCAACCCAGCTCTGCAGTTTCCAGGACTTCCCTCTAGCCTCTTTAATACACCTTAAACTAAAAAGGGGATATCTATATAATGTTTAAGAATAACCTCCAGGATAATTTCCTGACTCTGTTTGAAATCTCTCAGCCACTGACCCCTTATTTTGTCTCATTTTTCTCTTTCCCCTTTCAGTTGAGAAATTTTTCTCAATCTCTTGATGCTGAGTCCCAGCTCATTCTAAGATTTCTGACCCAAATTTCCAGTAAGTTTTACACCTCTGATATCCGTGTCCATCATAGAGAGGGGAAGGACAGTGAGTTTGCTTTCCATGTTGGCTGAGACATAGGCCACATCTGAGCAACAAAAGAGGTTCTCTTGGGGGTGGCCCTTAACCTAATTTTAAGTAGGCTTAGCCTATCCTTTGCAGGGATAAGTTTCATATGAACAGACCCCAAGGTTGAGGGATCAGCCTGTTGATTTGGTTGTCCTCATTGCTTGTGAGAATAACAGGCCTCCTCCAAATGCAGAAGTTGAATTTTCCCCCTTTCTCACCTTTCCCCCAAGGGGACTTTGCAAATACTTTTTAATTCACTGTTCAAATCATTCTGGGATTTATCAGGGCATCACTCTGGACAAACCTACAAAATATCATGTTCTATTCAAGGTTCCATGTTCTTAGGGTGTTCAACTAAACTGTCTTGTAAGTTATATTAGAAAATGCACTAGTCAAAATATAAATTTTATACCAAATAAACATTTTTGCTGTACTCTCACACATAAGTTAAAGTTTTAACATATGAATGGATATCTATTTTCAACACCTTGCAATATTGACATCCCTTTGTTCTATATATTTTCTTGACTGTCTGCTCTTCCAGACTGAATTTCAGAATGACATACATCAGGTCTATTTATCTCTCCCTTGTACATCACACTGTGGTATATGAAAAGGATCAGAAACTGTGCTGACAGAATGAAAGATACTCCAATTTGGGCATTTTTTCTTGATTTTAGACCACGTTCTATGAATAATGTTGAAGAAAGCTCCCAGTGAGGATAGGATTTCAGGAACTCTGAGAAAGTCAGTGCTCAGTAAAGAAATTCTGGGCATACATTGGAGCTTTTTGAGTCAGTTCAAGTGTGGTTAAATGAAAGCCATCACTGTTCACTGACAAACTCTTTCAGTGAACATCTGAACTGGAATGCCTGAGGGTGTGAAAAAAGTGAAATGTTTGATCCCAACTGCTTAAGTTTGTGATGGCATGGACCCTTTGTTTTCAGGTTAAAGGTTTTATTATGTAATTCAAGCCATAGAAGTGATAGTGAATTTTCATAAGTAGGTAAGAATACAAAGTACCTTTTTTCCTCATGCTCTTTGGGGTCCCATTACTTTATCACAAGGATATTTCTTTCCTACTTTATTTAAATTATTTCCAGGCTTCATAGATAAATTAATGATGTTTGTTCAATAACTTAGTTTAAATTATGATATCTATCACTGAATATCTTTTTAACTATTTAAATAGCCAATTCAGATTTTTCAGTACTGAAGATGGAAATTTATCAAAGTAATATTGTCATTCTTTAAGTTTATCCTTTGAGGGTTTTGGTCTTGTTTGAATCATTCATTAAAGGAATATCTCATTGACTTGGAGACCACTGATATTAATTAGAAAATCTGAAAAATCATGAACAATTCCACATTTCTTTAAAGATTCATCTACTGTCTATAATTGATATATTTTTATTAAAGTTTGCACATTTCCACATAAATCTTCAACCTGGATACAACGTTTACTAATTTGATAAAATATATTAGCCTCAAAATACTCCTGAAGGGGGCCTGGCTGGTCACTCCTGTGGCACAGAAAAAACTCTGGACCTGCTAACTAAATAATACTATATTGTTTTTACTACTATAAGTAACAATTTTAATTGAGCACACTTTGTTAAACTTATTTCAAAGCCATATACATGCAACCATTTATTATATTATTCAGAATATAAAGGTGGTTAAAGCATCATCCATCTTTGAATTTAGCCTGGGGTTCTATGACATCAGGAACATTTTGCAACATGGATCATTATCTTAAATCCTGGTCTCCAGGAACCCTCGACCTTAAAATTCCTCTGGCATCCAGAAACATTGCTATTTTAGGTAAATCTAACAGTTAAGTGTCAGCTATTCCCTGCAACAGCTACCTGTTTTGGAGGATTCCTAAATGGCATGTTTAAGGCTTTGAAATAGATACAGTTTTAACTGCAGACATACTTTCCTTTCAGCTAGAAGTTCCTGGTTTCAAGGAGAGGCACTTTTACGAAGCTACATGGTAAGTACTCCCCAGGATCCTAGCTACTATGGGTGTTTCTCTAAAATTCCAGGCAATCCCATTAGGTTTTTCAAGTCAATTCCATTTCCCATGCTTGATAAACATTATTTTAAGCCTTTGCCATAACCTTTGCATCTCCAGTCTTTCCTTCCCATTCACTTTCTTTCAGCATCTCATTTCAAACTTACTTCAGAACTAAAATACATAATTTGGAGGTGAGTATTTTGGGCCATTAAATTTGAAATTATTGCTCTCCTGACATGTCTCTTATAGCAGGTGAGGCATTGTCTTTTATCTTAGTGAACTTCCATACCATTTAACTTTTGTGCTCCAATATGATCTATCCTGGAGAAGATTCTGTGAGCACTAGAGGAGAATGTATATCCTGGTGTTGTGGGTGCAATGAGGTATATACTGTCTAGTTGGGTCTAATTTGTTTATCAAATTGTTTAAGTTTTCTATTTCTTTTTTGATCCTCTGTCTGGTTGTTCTGTCTACAGATGGAGTGCTGTATTGAAGTCTTCTACTATTATTGTTGAAACATCTATTGTTTCCTTCAGTTTTGCCAATGTTTTATTCATATACTTTGGAGCTCCTTGATTGGGAACATAAACATTGATGATTGTTATTTCTTCTTGGTGAATTATCTCTTGTATTAATGTATATGATTGTTTCATGATCTCTTTATATTTAAAGTTTTTTTAAATTTTTTGTCTGATGTTAGTATAGTTACTCCTGCTTCCTTTGGTTGCAGCTTGTGTGGAGCATCATTTTCCATCCTTTCACTGGCAATCTCTTTGCATTTGTGTGCTTAAGATGAGTATTTTGTAAGCAGCATATAGCTGAATTATATTTCCTTTTTAAAAAATCTTTTATTGGTAAATATGACATATATACAAAGAAAAGTAAAAGAAAAACAATGATTTTCAAAGTATACTTCAAGAATTGGATACAGAACAGATTTCAGAGTTAATATGGTTATCATTCCACTCTTTCAGATTTTTCCTTCTAGCTGCTCCAAAACACTGAAGGTTAGAAAAAATATGTATTTTTTGTGAAAAATAGCATATATGCATTAAAGTAATATATTTGAAATCTCATCAAGATAATTAGTTATCAGTCAAATTTCAGAGTTGGGAATGGTGAACAATTGCATGATTTTTGGTTTTTACTTTTAGCTGCTCTAAGGTAGTGGAGACTAAAATGTATCAGTGTAATGATTCAGCAGTCATACTCATTTGTTAAACCCTACCATCACTCCAACATCACCTTTGATCTTTCTACCACTCTTTAGGGGTATTTGGGCTATCCCCATTCTAACATTTTCATGTTGAAAGGGGCTGTCAGTAATATGGTTTAGGGGACTGGAACTAGATGATATTCTGGAGAGGCTGGCCCCTTTGAATTTCAGGACTTATCTTGTCCAGGGGCCCATCTGTAGCTTTTAGTTTTATGGAAAGTTACTCTAATGAATGGAACATTTGTAGAATCTTATATAACAACCTAGGTTTTCTTTAGGTTTGGCAGGACTGGTTTTGGTTGGTGTTTGGCAAGGTATGATATATAGCAATATCTAATTGAAGCTTGCATAAAAGTGACTTCTAGAGTAGCCTTTTGGCTGTATTTCATCTCACTCAGCCACTGACACCTTGTTCATTGCACTTCTTTTTACCCTTTTGGTCAGGATGGCATTATTGATTCCATGGAGCCAGGGCCAGATTCATCCCTGGGAGTCACCTTCCACACTTCCAGAAAGACTTTCACCCCTGGGTGTCATGCCCCACATGAGGGGAGGGGAGTGGTTTCACTTGCAGGGTTTGGTTTTGAGACAAAGAGGACACAAAATAGATCTTTTGGAAATAATCCTTAGGGATAGCTATGGTAGACTAAGCTTCTCCAGTATCTACATACACCTCAAAAAAGCAAGCTTCAAGATGAAGTGCTTGCTTATTGATTTGGGGATCCCAAATATTTGGGATCCCACAGTAACAGGGTTTTCCCAGTGTTAAAATTCAGTAGTTCAATATTTTCTCTCCCATCCCTCAAGGGACTTCACAAATTCTTTTTGATTATATCTACGTAATATACTCTGGGATGTATCCAGGCATTTCCTTAATCTATACAGGGTTGAAGGTCTTCATTCTTGTTTTGGGCTCTCTGTATTTCAATTTTTAAAATTACCTCTCCAGATAGGATGGGTTAGGTTATGTGCCAAAGAAAATTTAGTCTCTGGGCAAAATAAGCATTCTTCTGTTTGTCTCAAAGCACTGATGAGGTTCTAAAATATAGACAATATTTTACTTATCCCTGTATTTTGAATTACCTCTATCCTGACCTGGTAGGTTTCATCCTTGATTATACATCCCATGTTATACGTATATAAAACAGACACTCAAAACCCAAAAAGTTATCACTCCAGGCTAAAATGTGACTGCTATAAGAGTTTACATTCTAGGCCCCTTTTTTCTTTCTTCTAAGTATTTCTAAAGGAGACCAAATAATAATCATTCTTTTGTTTCTGGCTTTATTTGTCTCATCAAATGTCCCACAGGCTCACTAATAGTGTTGCATGTCTCACAATTTCATTCCTTTTGGTAGCAGCACAACATTCAATCATATGTACACAACATCATTCACCAACCTACGTCACAGTCAATGTGTCCTTAAGCCACCTCCATTCAGTAGGCATCATATATATATAATATTCATTGTCAACAACCTGTCAATGTTCACAATTTTTGGTAATTTCATTGCTCCCAACAGAAAGATAAGGAATGAGCACACCCTCACCAAGCGGTAAATCTAAACCTCCCCTTAGCTTTTTTCTCTCTCCCTCATTATTTACCTCTGGTGTTTTTGTTAAAAATGTCTCATAGTATGCAATAGCAGTTTCCCCAATAAAATCTGAAACTATAGTCATTGCAGAGATTCATACCTTTGAAGTAGTTCATGCAAGAATTTATTTATATTTGTAGTGTAAAACAGTGTGACTCATGGCTCTATACAAGCCATTTCAATCATGTTCACCTTCATTATGATATTATTACTTATAGACCGACTAGTGAATTGCCTTTACTTTTATCTATTCCCTTACATTTGAGTTCAGCCTCATTAGCTAAACATTCAGCCATGTCTAATTTCTATGTATCTCTAGGCCCCTTGTATTCTATATTATAAGCCTCCAATTTTACCTTTACCATGTCTATAAAATTGGAATCATACAGTGTCCTTTTTATGTCTGGCTTAATTTCACTCAGCTTTATGCCTTCAAAGCTCATCCATCTTGCCAAGTGCTTCATACTTACTGCTGCATAATATTCCATTGTATGCATATACCACATTTTGTTAATCCACTCATCTGTTAATGGGCCCTGGGATTGTTTCCATCACTTTGCAATTGTTGATTATACTGCTATGAACATTGGTGTGCAAATTTCTGTTTTTTCTGCTGCTTTCATCCGGTGGATTATGTTTCTTCATTCTGCCAATCTGTATCTTTTAATTAGTAAGTTCAGTCCATTAACATTCAAAATTTACTGTAAAGGCAGTTCTTGAATCCACCATTTTATAATTTGAATTTTATTTGTTAGAACTATATATTCTTTTCCCAATTTCTTTTTTTTTAATCATGTAAGCTACCCTTACTGGTATCCTTAAATTTTGTGCCCTCCTCCAAACCTCCCTCCTCTGTCTTTTTTTCAGCTGGCAGAACTCCCTTTTTGTATTTCTTGTAGAGCCAGTTTCTTGTTGACAAATTCTCTCTATGTTTGCCTATCTGTGAAAATGTTAAATTCCTTCTCAGTTCTGAAGAATTTGACTAGGTACAGAATTCTTCACTGAAAGATTTCCTCTTTCAGGTTCTTAAATATGGCTTCTCACCTACATTACATAGTGCCAGTTGAGTAGTTAAAATGAAGCTTTTGAGGTTTCCCTTGTATGTAGTAGACTGTTTTTTTCTTGCTGCTTTCAGGATTTTCTTCTTCTCTTCAACAACTGGCAGTCTGATTAGTGTGTGTCTTGGGGATGGCTTATTTGGATTCATTCTTTTTGGGTTTTGTTGGGCTTCTTTGACTTGCATATTTATATACTTTGTAGAGGTTGGTAAATTTTCCCCAATTATGTCCTCAGGTAGTCTTTCTAGCCCCTTACATTTTTACTCCTCTTCAGAGACAGTAATAATTATTATATTTATGCACTTTATTTTGTCCATCAATTCCCTGAAATCCAATTCAAATTTTTACAACTTTTTTCCATTTAATCTTTTGTATTTACAAAATCAGTTGCAAACTGTTCAGTTTAACAGGAAGATATTATGATTATAAACAAAAATACACCTAATAGCAGAGCCCCAAAATGTATGAATCAAATACTGCCAAAATTGAAGGGAGAAATTGGTGATTCTACCAGAGGTAGGAGATTTTAACACACTACATTCCATTATGGATCAAACATATAATCATGAAATCAGTAAAGAAGTATAGGACTTGAATTTTAACACTAAGCCAACTCTCTAACAGGCACATATAGAACACTATCCTCCACAGAAATATTTTTCATGAGTATGCAAGAACATTTTTCAGGATAGATCATATGTTCAGTCACCAAACAAGTTTCAATAAATTGAAAAATATGGAAATCATATAATACATATCCTCTGACTACAAGCAAGTAATGTATGTTTTCCAAATACAATGGAATGAAGGTGGAAATCTCTAATAGAGGAAAAATGAAAACTCACAAATATGTTGAAATTAAAAAGCATACTCCTTTACATGTCATGCAGAAGATTCAGGTTCATTTCCCAGCCCATGCACTTCTGAAAAAACAAACAAGTAAATCAAACAGAAAAACAAAACAAAACATAAATCAACAAATGGTATTGCAGTAATGGGATACTCACATGGAAAAATAATAATAAAATGTGGCACCACCATACAGCATAAAAATTAGCATACTTTTTACTAATTGGATAATGGTAAAATCAGAAGCAAAATTAGGGAACCTCTCAAGGCAAATGAAAATGAAAATACAGCGTACCAAAACTTATGGGATTCAGTGAAGGCAGTGCTAAGAAGGAAGTTTATAGCTCAAATTTGTACAAGAGAAAAGGACAAAGCCTTCAAACTGAGACCTAACCACAAAATTTGAAGAAATAGGGAAAGAAGAGCATACTAAACCCATGTGAGCAGAAGGAAAGGAGCAACAAAGATTATAACAGAGATAAATGGAAAACATAACAAAACTAAAGCAATAGAATCAACAAAGCCAATAGTTGGCTCTTTGAAAGGGTCATAAAGTTGGCAAGCTTTCAGCCAAACTGACAAATGATGAAAAAAGCACAAATAACAAAAATCATAAATGAAAAGGGGGTCAATATCCTGAGCCTGTATAAATTAGAAGAAATTTAAGGAGAGGCTATGAAAAAATCAATAAATTAGATAACCTAGATGAAATGGACAAATGCTTAGAAACATACAAGCTACCTACTGACTTAGGAAGAAATAGAAGAAATAAATAAACATGTTATCATAAATGGATTGAATAGGTAATCTAAATCTTCCTGAAAAAGAAAAACCCAGAACCATTTTCACAGGGGAAAACTACTAAACATTCCAAGAGAACTTAACTCCAATTCTGCTCAATCTCCCAATTGAGAATATTGAGAATATTATCTCAATCATTCTACAATGATAATTTCATTATCACACCAAAGCTCAATAAAATTATCACAGAAATAAAAACTACAGACCAATATCTCTTATGAAAATAGTTTTAAAAATCCTTAGTAAAACATAAGCAAATGTCAATTTGATAAAAGGCATATGTAAGAATCCCTACTTAACATCTTAGCCAATGGTGAAATGCTGAAAGCTTTCCCTCTAAGATCAGGAATAAGGAAGGATGCTCATTGTCATCATTGTTACACAACACTGGACTGCAAGTTCTTGCCAGGCTACATAGGCAAGAAAAAATTGGACACTGAAGTTAGAAATTAAGTAAAGTTTTCCCTATTCACAAAAGATATGATCCTACATAAAATACTGAAAAATCCATAGCAAATTTCTTAGAACTAATAAATTTATTCAACAAAGTAGCAGGGTACAAGATTCTTGTGCAAAACTCAGTACTGTTTTTATGCACAAGCAATCAATGATTGGAAGAAATACAAAAAAGAGAATTCCACTCATACTAGCAACTAAGAGAGTCAAGTATTGATGATAAACCCTACCTTGGATGTAAAAGTCTTGTACATAAATAACTAGAGAATATTGCTAAGACAAAATAAGACCTAAGCAAATGGAAGGAAATTCTGTGTTAATTGATTGGTAGACTAAATATTGTTAAGATGTCAGTATACCAAAATCAATTTATAGTATCAACAAACAAAATTTCCACAACTTTTTTTGCACAAATGGAAAATCCAATCATTAAACTTTCTGTTGTGATGTGATTTTATTTAGAAAGAGTCACACACCAATCTGTTGTAAGTATGAAATAATGTCTTACAGTATCATTGCATAGTTCTACATTCATCATCACTATCACTTTTATAACATTTTAATTATTCCAAAATAAGAAAGCACAACTTCCCAAAAACTTTATACCCTTTCCATTATTGATCCCTAGTGTTGATGTATATTTGCTGCTGATGATGAAAGAGTGTTAAGATATTTCTGAGAATCTCACTCCATAGTTTTCAATAGGAAATTTTTTCTCTTATACCACTTTATTATTAACTGCTTGCAATAATGTCATGCATTTTTTCTTGTATAAAAAATATTTTTCCATTTTTTTCTTTTTGCTTTTCCCAAGGTCGCCTTCATTTCTTTTTATATGGGCAGGCACCAGGAAGTGAGCCTGTGTCTCTGGAATTGCTGGCAAGAACTCTGCCACTGAGCCACCATTGCCCACCCTTCTTCATTTTTAAGCTTTTTAATGTTTAATATATATTTGAGAGAACTTTGTGCACTTACTGTCCATCAAAGTACACAACTAAAACCTCACAGTAACATAACATAGTTGTGTATTCATCAATGTGATCATTTTTAGAACCCTTCTATTACTGCAGGAAAAAAAATAAAAGGAAAAAAGACTCATACATCCCATATGCCTTACCCCTCCCTCTCATTGATCACTATTTCAAATTACTAATTTTCTTTACCCCATACCCTATTGTTTATTTATTCTTGTCCTTATTTTTTACTCATTTATCATTTCCCTGGATAAAGGGAGCATCAGCCACAAGGTTTTCACAATTGTATGGTCACATTTTTTAAAACTTTTTATTGGCCTTTCACATTATAATGAATTTGACACTGGAGAGAAACCATATGAATGCCATGTATGTAGAAAGCATTTACTCTGTATTCTTCCAAAAGAAGTGTGAAAGAACTCACACTGGAGAGAAAAGATATAAATGTCACATGTGGAAAAGCCATTATCCATTGTTCCATGTTTAGACAATGTGAGAGGAGTCACACCGGAAAGAAACCATATGAGTGCCATCTATGTGCAAAAGCCTTCTCTCAGTATTGTAACCTGAGACAACATGAGTAATACCACACTGAAAAGAAACCATATGAATGCCATCAATGTGAGAAAGTCTTCCCTCATTTTTGTCAACTTTTAGTACATGAGAGAACTCACACTGGAGAGAAACTGAATGAATGCCATCTTTCTGGGAAAACTTTCTTTTGCTATACTTGCCTGACACAACATCTGAGAACTCACAGTAGAAAGAAACCATACAGACGCCATCTTGGTGGGAAAGCTTTTGCACAATGTTCTGCCCTCAGATAACATGACAGAATTCACAGTGGAGAGTGACCCTATGAATATTACCTTTGGTTAAAGCCTTCACTTATCATTTTACCTTTTAAAGTAAAATTTACCCTGTAGAGAAACCATAAGAACATCCTCCATGTGGGGAAACCTTAGTTTATTTAAGTAACCTTAGACAACATGACAGAACCAAAACTGGAGGGTAACCCTCTGAATACCATATTTATGAAAGGTATCAGTCACTTTGAACTTAGATGACAGGAAATAATGCAAAATAAAATCGTTTTGTATTTGGAAGAGATTTCAGCCCTTGAGTGAAACTTTAAAAATGCTAGAAAACTCACACACTGAAAAAAATCACTATAATCAGTCTTGTAGTGCATTTAGTCATCCTGAATATTGTGTTAATCTAAGCCAATTTATATTGGAACACATCAATGTAAATTTCACATTTGTATACAAGTCTTTAGTAGATGGTCATACAATATGAAAGACATCATAACGTATATATTATTGATATGGAACTGTTTACATTGATTGTCCCAATTGATATAGAAAAAAGTCTTCACAGAAGATGAAGCTCCTTGAAATAGTGCCAGATAATATAAGCTGGAGATGTTACTTACAAAACATCACACAAAATCATTTATTAAACAACACATTCTGTAGGGCAAATATGAATTCACACTGTATAAAAATTATTGATATCATGAATGAAAGCATGTCTTCAGAGATCACTCATTCCTTAGCATTAATATGTTTATGCAAAGGAAGCAACAATCCTAAAGTTACTTTAGATAGATATTCAGCTGGATTCTGCCTCAGAACATTCATAGCATTAAATAAAATCTTTTATTTGGGCCCTTTCATTGTCAATTCAATAAAGAGGCAAGAATTGTGAACAAAACTTAGGTGTTAAAATTATGTGGGATAACAGTGTAGGATTGTGATGTGTCATTGGTACTAAATTGAACAATGAATTTTGGCAAAAATAAAATGAAGTGAAACTAATTCTATAGATCAGCATTTTCATATTTGTAAGGAATAAATATTGTTGCTGAAAATCTGATATGCTGGGCTAATTCTGGTTTTGCTTTCATGCAGTTCTAAACAAAAATATTTGAATCAATCATAAAATACTTGGAATGTTAACTTCAAAATTATTATTTATATATTTTCATTCCCATGATGAAATAATGTTCATAAATAAAAACCATTTAGAAGTAGAGCCTTATGGTACATAAATACTTCTTATTTAAAATAATATTTCAGGTGGCAGGGCATGACAGCAGTTTTGGGATGTGTGGAATTTAGTAGTCGTCTAGAGAAACTGGTAAATAGCCACAAACATCTGTTTGTATAACATCCATGTGAAGACACATCACACACAAATCTGGAATGTGTGGAAGGAGTGAGATCATGACATGCAACTTTAATAAAAGACCCAAACACTTGAGGTTTGCACATTGTCCCTACTGGCAGAGCAGGTTGTAGGAGACACTTCCCTTGGGAAGAATACATCACTTCTGGGAAGAAGGGAAGATAACTCAATGAAACTCTAACTGCTGTTTTAATTAACAAGTTTGGATGGCTGAGTGAGGTCTCTCATGTCAGAGAAATTTGATTGACAAAAACCAAACAAATACGACTTTTGTACAATGTTGGTAATTAAATGTACAATTATAGGACTGTTTCTGCATGAGGTAGCACAAATGAATGTCAACATTGCAAGGTGTTAAAAATAAGTTGGTATATGGGGAAAATACAATCAGTGTAAAGTATTGTCTATAGTTAAGACTAACATTGGTGTATAGTTCCATTGACTGTAACAAATATGCCAAAGCTAAATGTCAGTAAGTGGTGATATGGGGGAGGGATATAGGATTATTTATAGAAGAAATGAAAATGTCCTAAAAAAGCTGTGGTGGTGAAGGAGATGGTTGTGTGATTATTACTGGAACCATTGATTTTTAAAATAGGTTGGGTTGTATGATGGGTGAATAAAACAGTTTAAAAGTGAACAGAGATGGGGATGCATGGGTAGTTAATTGGTAAAATTTTCACTGGCCATGCAGGAGACCTAGGTTCAATTCCTGGGCCATGCTCATCCCCAAATAAACAAGCAAACAAACAAACACAAACAAAAATTCAACAAATAGTGCTGCAATAACAGGATATTCATATGGAAAAGAATGAAATATGACCCCCGCCATACAGCAGACCAAAAATGAACAGAGATACCAGTGCCAAAGAAAATGTGGACAGAAAAAGGTACCTCTTCACTGTTGGTAGAGAAGTACAATGGTGCATACCCTCTTGTGGGCAATGTGATGGCTCCAAATGAGGTTAGGTGTGGTGTTGCCATATGATCCTGTAACCCAATTGTTTGGTGTATAATTGGCAGAAATGAGAGTGGGGACACAGAGGGGCATTTCCTTCTTGTGTTCATGGCAGCAGTGTTGCTGTTTGCAACAGATGGTGGTGGCCTAAGGGTATATGCACTGAGGAATGGAGCAGCTGCAAGAAGAAATGAAGTTAGGAGCCAGGCAACTTGGTGAATGAATATTGTGGATAATAAAATGAGTGAAATAAACCAGAAACAAAAAGACAAATATAGCATCTCACTAATATGGACTGACTATAATGTTAATCTTTTTCCCCATACCCCAAAGGGGATTTTTCAAATACATTTTTGTTCACTGTTGAAATCACTCTGGGATTTATCAGAGCATCACACTAACCTGGAAAAATCAACAAAATCTCATGCCCTATTCAAGGTTTCATGTACTTATGGTGCTCAATTAAACTGACCATACAAATTAAATTAGGAAATGCACTAGTCAAAATATAATTTTGCACCAAATTAACATTTCTCCCTTTAGTCTCACACAGAAGTTGAAATTATAAAATATGAATGGCCATCTATTTTCAACACTCTGAAATGCTGACATTCTTTGTCCTTCCTCATGCAAAAATATTTTTTAACTTGTACATTTAATCACTACCATTGTACACTCTAGTCTTAAATTATACCATCTCACTCTTTCTTATCTATCTTTCCTTGTGGTTTCATACATTCCCCCAGCCCTTCTGCCTCTATCATTCTCACATCCAGTGTATTTACATTATTGTGCTACAATCAGGCAATATTGTGCTATCCATTTCTGAATTTTTACAATAAGTCCTGTTGCACAATCCAATACAATTAATCCAATACAATTTAAAATATATATATTTTTATTCATAAATCTTCACATAGATCCAGTTCATAAATAGTATACAATAATGGCTCAAAATATCATCCAATTGTTGTGTATTTATCACCTTGATCATTGTTAGAATATTTGCATCACTCCAGAAAATGAAATGAAAAGAAAAAAGCATGAGACAATGCATACCCCTTGAGCCTCCCTCTCATTGACCATTAGTATTGCAATTTACCTAATTTCTACCCTATATCCCCATTATTATTTATTTGTTTATTATCTTTTGTTTTCTCATCTTTCCATACCAGGAATAAAAAGGGCAACAGAAACAAGTTTTTCCAGTCACACATTCACATTGTAAAAACTATATAGTGACACAATCATCCTTGTGGATCAAGGCTACTGGAACAGAGTTCAGCAACTTAAAGTACTTCCCTCTGTCTACTACAGTGCAAGGGATATCTCTGTAATGCATAACAGTAACCTCCAGGATAACCTCTGGACTCTCTTTGGAATCTCTCCATCATTGAAACTTTATATTTTTGTCTCATTTCTCTCTTTCCCCTTTTGGTGAACAAGGTCACCTCAATCCAATGATGCCAGGTCCTGGCTCATCCCAGATATCCTATTCTATCTTGCTGCGCAGATTTATACATGGGGAGTCATGTACCATGTAGAGGTGTGGGAAATGAGTCCAACTGTTAAGTAGGCTGAGAGAAAGGCCACATCTGAGTAGCAAATGAGGTTCTTTGGGGGGTGACTTAGGCATAATTAAAAGCAGACTTAGTCTCTCCTTTGCTGGAATAAATTTCCTAGGGGTGATCCCCAAGATTGAGTGCTTAGTTTATTGAATTGTTTGTCCCCACTGGATGCAAGAATATTCAGAATCCCCCAGGTGGGAAAGTTTAATATTTCCCCTTTCTTCCACAATCAAGGGGATTTTGCAAATACATTTTATTCTCTGCCCAAATTACTCTGTGATATATAAGGACATGACATTAACATGCACAGACTAAGAAAGATCTTACTTCATATTTAAAGTTGTATGTATTTATGGGACAGAAATAAACCAACCATAGAAGTTAAATTAGATAGTGCACAAACAAAATATAAATTTTGCACCAAATAAACACCTCTTTCTTTATTCTCAGGCATAATTTGAAAGTTTAAAATAAGAACCATATCATCTTTTACCCTTAGTCCTATCCAGATCACTTTCATTCATTCCCTAGTTGAAGTCTGATTACTTTTTAAAGTTTTTAAATAGTAGCTGCATGGGGTACTGTTGGCTTTCTTAGATTTAGTGCTCTAAGTTTCAGGTGTCATGTAAATTACTAAAGATTCTGTGGACAACCAGATTACATACAAATATCTCAGTAACTCAGAATTTAGAAATAACAGTTACAACAACTAAATAGACGTGACTGCTGTTAGAGCTTACAATCTTTACTATAAGCACAAACCTTTACTAAAGCCCTTTACTGTCGACCTTAACCTGATAAACCATTACTCTTGACTTCAATTCTATGAGTTTGCTATTATAATAGTCTGTATGATTCAGCCATGCTAATACTTGTCTTTTTGTTTCTATCATTTAATTCAACAAACTGTCCCCAACCTTTATTCACCTGGTTGCATGCCTCACAATTCCATTCCTACTTGCAGCCAACCCAGTGTCCACGGTATGTATACCCCACAGTTTCCCCTTCCATTTTCAGTTATTGTACCATAAGCCTACTTCCATCCATTTTGAACCACAAACACCACCATGATAAACACCAGCATGTAAGTGTCCATTCACTTCCCCACTCTCAGTTCCTTCAGTTATATACCTAGTAACAGGGTTACAGGCTTATATGGAAACCCCAATTCAACCCTCCTGTGGAATCACCACACTGTCCTTCAGAGGGGCTGAATCTCTCAGCTTCCCTACTAACAGTGAATACATATATCTCTTTCTGCATATTTTCTCTAGTATGTGTTTCTCTCTATTCATATTTACAGCTATATTTGCACATCCTGCAATACAACATAAGTAAATAGTCCTGCCTTCACCACCATAATTTATATGAAGACATTTCCTTTTCTTCTGCAAAGAATCCATACCAGTCTCCCATGTTCCCCATTTGTTGACATTTAGTTTTGGCATAATACCTTTGTTACATTCAGCAAAATTATATTATGGTGTTTCTGTTAACTACATACATTTTTTCCCATATTCCATCTCAATTTCAGCACCATGCAATGTTGAAATTCATTTGTTTCTCCTCCATGCAAAGAAGTTTTATATTTGTACCTTTAATCCACATAATTTTCCACTTTAGGCACTCCTAAGTTATACCATCACAATCTTTATCCTCTGTCTTTGTTTCAGTGACAAACACGCCCCCAGCTCTTCTCCCTCAACCATATGAATGTTCAGGTTCATTCAGTTTACCATCAGATATGATGTTGAGGTTCATTTAGTGTGCTTATGTACTTATGTTCCTGTGCTGCCATCACATACTATGTGATGGTATACATTGCTGAACATTTACATCAGTCTTGTTGCACGTTCTGCATTCCTTCAGCACCAAATGCCCAATCTGTATCCTCTTTTGATCTCCTGACAACCTGTGCTACTTAAAAAATGTTTCTATTGAGAAATATATACACAAAGTTCATCCACTGCATATACTCAGATGCTCACAATATTATTACAATATTGTATATTCATCACCATGATCATTTTTAGAACATTTGCACCACTCCCAGAGGTAGAAAAATTCATGCATCACATATTCCTTACCCTTTCCTTTCATTGACAATTAGTCTAGTATTTCAGTTTACCCAATTTTTTTATCTTAGCCCCCTAATATTTATTTACTCACTCCTTATTTTTACTCATCTCTTCATACCCTTGATTAAAGGAGCATCAGACACAGGTTTCCACAATCACACCATCACATTATAAAAGCTATACACTTATACATTCATCCTCAAAAATAAAGGCTACTGAACAGTTCAACAGTTTCATGTAATTCCCTCTAGCCACTCCAATACAACATAAACTAAAAGTGTATATCTATAGAATGCATAAGGGGAACTTCCAGGATAACCTCTCAAATATGTTTGGAATCTCTCAGCCACTGAAAGTTTATTTGTCCTCATTTGTCTCCTACATATTTTGGTCAAGAAGGCTTTCTCAATCCCATGATGCCAAGCCCTGTCTCAACATCAGAAGTCCTTTCCCACATTGACAGGGAGATTTACAACTCTAGGAGTCAAGTCCCTTATATGGTGGAGGGCAGTAAATTCACCTGCTGAATTGGTTTAGAAAGTGTTCTAGTTTGCGGGCTGCCAGATTGCAACACACCAGAGATGGATTGGCTTTTAATAAAAGGGGATTTATTTTGTTAGTTCTTCAGAGGAAAGGCAACTAACTTTCCACTGAGGTTCTTTCTTATGTGCAAAGGCACAGGATTGTCTCTGCTGGCCTTCTCTCCAGGTCTCTGGGTTTCAACAACTTCCCCCAGGGTGATTTATTTCTGCATCTCCAAAGGCCTGGTCTGAACAGTGAGTGCTGAGATGCTGAATGCTGAGCTGCCTAGGCTGTGCTACATTGTGCTCTCTCATTTAAGCACCAGCCAATTAAGTCAAAAGTCATTCATTGCAGCAGGCATGCCTCCTAGCTGACTGCAGATGTAATTAGCAACAGATGAGGTTCACATACCATTGGTTCATGTCTACAGCAACAAAACCAGGTGCCTTCACCTGGCCAACTTGACAACTGAATCTAACTACCACAGAAAGATAAACCACATCAGAGAAAAAATGTGGCTCTCTGGGGGTGACTCATGCATAATTATTAGTAGTTTTTTCCTCTGAATGAATAAGTTTCATAGGGGTAAATCCCATGATTGAGGCCTCAGCCTATTGAATTGGTTTTCTGCACTGCTTGCAAGAGTATTAGAAATTTCCCAAATGCGGAAATTTATGATTTCCTCCATTCTCCTTTGCCTCCCAAAGGGATGTTGAAATACATTTTTAAAATAGCATTTTTTGTTGAAAAATCTTCACACAAATACAGTCCATTCATGGTATACAATCAATGACTCAACAGTATCATCACATATCTTTCATTACTGTGATAATTTTTAGAACATTTGCATCACTCTACAAAAAGTAAGTAAAAGAAAAACTCATATATCCCATAACTATTTTCCCTCCCTCTCAATGACTACTGGCATTTCAGTCTACCTAATGTTTTTAACATGTATCACATCCAATTGTTTAATTTTTTATTTACATCCTTATTTTTTTACTCACTTATCTACACCCTGGGAAAAAAGGTGCAGAAGAGAGAGTGCTTTTGTAATCACATGGTGTATTAGTCAGGGTTCTCTAGAACAGCAGAACCAACAGGAAATATTTGTAAATATGAGGTTTATAAAGATGTCTCATGTAACTGTAAGAGTGGAAGAGTTCAAAATCTCTAGGGAAGGCTGTGAAGGTTTGAGCTCTTGTGAAGTTTCTGGATGACAGGAGAGGCTGACTGGCTGAAGCAGCAGTGAATGTCTCCCTCCTTCCATAAAGGTCTTCAACTGATTGGGTTTTGTCATTGTTGGGTGACATGCCTCAGTTCATTACAGATGTAATCAATCTCAGATACAATCAACTCACTGATAATTTTATACATCAGCCTTCTGTTTATCAACCAGCAATTAAATATCCTTAAGCAACAGTCAAACCTGTGTCTGCATGACCAGACAACTGTGCATCATCACTTGGCCAAGTTGACAACAGAACCTAACCATCATAGTGAGCCTAGTGTAAACTTGGCAGATACACACCTCATATTGAAACACAGTTAATTTCCAAATAGAACAAAATAACAGACATGCATTGCCTAACAATAATCAATTGTTTTGCATACAACCAGAAATGCACTACATCTCTCAGAAATAGGGTGCAAGTCCTTAGATAATATTCACTCATTTAAGAAAAATATCTTTATTGAGAAATCTTCACACACATAAAGTCTATACATCGTGTACAAGCAGTGGCTCACAATATCATGACACAGTTGTGTATTCATTGTGATCATTTTTAGAACATTTGCATCACTGTAGAAATAGGAATAAAAAAAGAAAAAACCTCATACATACCATACCCCTAACCCATCTCTCTCATTGACCACAGGTATTTCACTCTACCCCAAATTTTTAACTCTTATGCCCCTAATATGCTTTTATTTTAATGCATATTCCTTTACTCATCTTTTCATACCCTGGATAAAAGTTGCATCAAACAAAATGTCACAATCACACAGTCATATTGTAAAACTATGTCATTACATCATCATCATCAAGAATAAAGGTTACTAGAACACAGATCAATAGTTTCAGGTATTTCTCTCCAGCCACTCCAATATACCATAAATTAAACTGGGATATCTATATAATGCATAATAATAACCTCCAGGATAATCTCTGAAGTTTGTTTGAAACCTCTCAGCCACTGAAACTTTGTCTCATTTCTCTCTTCATCTTTCTGGTCAAGAAGGCTATCTCAGTTCCATAATGTTGCATCTTGGCTCATCCCAGAAGTTCTGTCCTACATTGTCAGGGAGATGTACACACCTGAGAGTCATGTCCCACTTAGAGGGGTGGAGAGTCAGTTCACCTGCCAAGTTGTCTTAGAGAGAGAACCACATATGAGCAACAAATGAGGTATTCTGTGGATGACTTTTAGGCATAATTATAGGTAGGCTTTGCTTCCCCTTTGTAGGAATAAGTTTCATAGGGTTGAACGTCAAGTTTCCAGGCTCACTCTATTGGATTTTTTGTCCCCATTGCTTGTGAAAATACTCAGGAATTCCTCAGATAGAAAAATTGAGTATTTCCTCCTATCTGTCAAGTCCCTCAAGGGAACTTTGCAAATATATTTTAGCTTCTTCCCAGATAACTCTGGGGTGGTTCAAGGGTAGCTCAGTAGTATAATTGTGTGCCAGCCAGGAAATCTGGGTTCAATTCCAGGACCCTGCACTTCACCCTCCACCCAAATAAAAACCTCCTTTGTTGTCCAGATAACTTTGGAATTTATCAAAGCATCATGCTAAGTTTAACAAACTAACAAGTTCTCACAATCTATTTAATGTTCCATGTAATCATGGTGTTCAAATATGCTAGCCACACAAGTTAAATAGTGTGCTATTGAAAATATACATTTTAAACCAAATAGATCTCTCCTTTAATCTCACACAGTTGAAGTTTTAAAATACAGCCAATAGCATCCTTCATTCTTTAATATTATATACTTTACTTTGCAGAAATAGAAAAACTAAAACAAATTTATTTGGAAGGGCATAGAGCCTCAAATTGCTAATGCTATCTTGAGAAAGGAAGAAGTAGGAGGCCTCACAGTATATTACCTTAGAGCATATCATGAAGCTACAGTGGTCAAAGCAACATGGTATTGGCATAAAGATAAATATACTGACTAATGAAATTGAATTTTTTTTTCTTTTTTTTTTTTAATTTGCATATGGGCAGGAGGCACCAGGGATACGAACTCCAGACCTCCAGCACGGCAGGTCGGAGCTCTGCCTGCTGAGCCATGGCAGCCGCCCATGAAATTGAATTTAGTGTTCACAATACACCCTCTCATTTATGGACAATTGGTTTTTGATAAGGCCAAGCCAACACAAGTGGGACAGAACAGCCTCTTCAATAAATGACCTTTGGAGAACTGGATATGCAAAAGCAAAATAAAAAATGATCTGTATCTCATACTGTATATATAAATGAACTCAAAGTGGATCAAAGACCCAAACATTAGAGCTAAGAAAATAAAACTTTTAGACAAAAATGTAGGGAAATATCCTATGAATCTTTTAATAGGAGTTGGGTTTATAGACCTTACACAGAAAGCATGAGCAATGAGAAAACAAACAGACAGACTCAGATAGAAAGTTAGATATGCAAAAAACAGAAATATAGATATATAAAGCTCCCTGCTTTCAACAATACTTTTTCATTCTTTTCTGGTATGGCTTGCAATTAAGATCATTTACATACTGTATTGACAGAGCAATTCTTTCTCTTGATTTTAGTTTAACTCAGTATTTATTGAGTTGTAAAACGCCTGGCTTTTGGAGTTGCATTTAAATGGATCTTACTATTTTTGTATATCCAGATTTTTCCGTCAACTTATGCCTGTAGTTTTACAGCTTTTAAAATTTCTTCTTTGTTAGGGGCGATTTGCTTGTTCTTCTTAGCGAATAGCAGTGCCAATTGCAGAGCACAAGCTTGTTCTGCAGGCACATCTACTGGTAAACAATATGGAGAAAAATTTATTTAGGCATCTGTTCTAGTTTGATAGATGCCAGAAACAATATACAAGAAAAAGAATGGCTTTTAAAAGTGGAAATTTATCAAGTTGTAAGTCCATAGTTCTAAGGTCATGAAAATGTTCTAACTAAAGCAAGACTATAGAAATGTCCAATCTAAGGCATCTATGGAAAGATATCTTGAACCAAGGCCAATGATATTCAGAGTTTCTCTTTCAAGTGGAAAAGCACATGGAAAACATGGTGCCATCTGCTAGCATTCTGTTCCTGCTTCTTGTTTCATGAAGCACCCCTGGGGGAGTTTTTCTTCATCTCCAAAATTCTCTGGCTGCACAGGCTCTGTAGCTCTTTCCAAATGGTTCCCTTTTAAAAGGCTCCAGTAGACCACATGACCTTTAATGGGTGGAGACACACATCTGTGGAAATCATCTAATCAGAAGCTCCCACCAACAATTGGGTGGGTCACATCTCCACAGATAGTTTAAAAACTCCCACCCAACAATACTGAATGGGGATTAAAGGATGTGGATTTTCTGGGGTCCACAAATTCAAACCAGCACAGTATTTAACTTGGTTAACAGTTTTTCCTTAGCAAGGGAATTGGACACTTTTTATCCACATAACGGCTCAACTGGTGGTATTCTGGGTTCCTTCTCTTCTATGTGTTACTATTATTTAATAGCAGTTTCTATTTAGTTCCTTCCAGGAATTCATTACTTCTCTAGCTCTTGTTTTCCAAGTTACAGGGTCTCCATTTGACAGGGCTTCTTGTGAAAGCTTTTCCACCTTTCTTTATTTGTTGCTTTCCTTCCATTCTCATTCCATCTGCATATTCTATGCCTCATCATCTTAACAAGTCCACAACTATCCCCTCCTCTTTGCCTCCACCTTTCTTCTCTGGTCATCCCTGCATATGACAGTATTACTATAGTTTCTTACTTTTCCTTTTCCCTCTTGTGCCTACATTTGCTTAAGTGCATGGGAAAAAGCAAGCAATTTGCTGTTGTTTATACTGTTCTGTATAGGAGCATTAGGAAAAATTCATTATTTATTATTCAAAGTGATCAAATATCCAATAAATTTGCTTTTATTTTCTCTGTTTAATCTACCAATTCCTGACAGAGTTGTAAGAAAATATCCAGTTCCTTGAAATATTATACTTCTATCACTTTTCAGAAGCCCTGCTATTAGGTTTGTATGTATTTATAAATGGTATACTTTCCTGTCAATTTAAACCTTTTTATCCTTAGGAAGGACAATTACTTTAGTTTGTTAATTCTTCCAGAATGCAACACACCAGAAATGAATTGGATTTTATAAGGGATATTTATTAAGTGACAAATTACAGTTCCTAGTGGGTTCTTCTGTCACATAAAAAAGTGCACTGGTACATCTGGCATTCTCTCTCATCTTCCAGTTTGAAATGGTTTCCCCTGGGGCATATCCTTTCTGCATCTCCAAATATTTGGGTCTGTTTCAGTTCTAAGCTCCTGAGCTGAGTTGAGCTAAGCTCTCTCTGACTTACTTTAAAGCCTTCAGAGGTAAGCAGCCAAAAATGAAAGCAATGTGTTCAAGATTAATTTCACAGAAATAGAGAGGCCAATGCATGTTTGATCAGAATACTGGGCACCATCATCTGACCAATTTTGACAGTTGAACCTGTCATAGTAGTTAATTTCTAATATTTGTTTCTTTTGTATCTCTGGATATAGACAAAATGAAATAAAATTTAATATTCTTAAAATATTTACATGATATATTGTTTTCAACCTTTTACTCTTGACATTGCTCTATGTTTTGGAAGACTTTCATATATAGATATAGAGATAGAGACACAAAAATACTGTGATGTTTAGGTTCATGTCTCAACTTGGCCAGATAATGGTGTCCAGTCATCTGGTCAATAATCACTCTCCTGTTAATTACCAGGAAATTTCCTAGACCTAAATCAGTAAGTCCATGGACTTAAATCATCACTAATTTGATTGCATATATGGCTGATTACATCTACAATCAAATGAGCTTACCTGCAGCAAGGAGAGATGCTTCATCCAATTAGTTGAAGGCTTGAAAGGAAGTGATGATTTCAGCAGTCAGAAGAAAGATTTTCCATCTCTAGTTCACACAGTGAGCCTCTCATGGTGAATTCATCAAAAATCTTCATTGAAGTTCCCAGTTGCAGCCTGACCTATGAAATTTGGACTCATACATCCCTCAGTTGTGTGAGACACTTTAAAAATATTTTTATTGTGAAATCTTCACACACATACAACCCATACATAGTATACAATCAATGGGTCACAATATTATCACATATCTGTGTATTCATCACCATGGTCATTTTTAGAACATTTGCATCACTCCAAGAAAAGAAATAAAAAGTAAAAAGAAAACTCATACATCCCATACCCCTTGCTCCTCCCTCTCATTGACAGCTATTATTTCAATCTACCACTTTTTATTTTGTATCACCTCACTAATATTTATTTATTTTTTATCCTTATTTTGTTTACTAATTAGCTCATGCCCTGGATAAAAGAAGCATCAAACACAAGGTTTTTATAATCACATGATCACATTGTAAAAGCTACATCATTATACAATCATCTTCAAGAACCAAGGCTACAAGCACTTGTACCTGAAATTGTTGAACTTTGTTCCAGTGGTCTTGATTCCATTTATTTTTATTTTTTATTTTTTGGTGGCCATGATTCTTTTTTTTTTTTTTTTTTTGCATGGGCAGGCACTGGGAATTGAATCTGGGTCTCTGGTATGGCAGGCAAGAACTCTGCCACCTAGCCACAATTGCACCACCCTGCTGACATATTTATTTTAAGTTTGGTGGAGACTGGCACCAATTTCTTGGCTACCTCAGGCTGGTTGGAGTTTCTTCCTTGCCAAATGTGGAGTGGTAAGCAAGGGAATGGTTTTAGTTTATATACTACAGATTCAGAATTTTCCTATCGAATTTTCATAGATATTTTAACATTGTATTTTACATTCTCTAGTAAGTTTCTAAACTCAAATGGAAGATTATAAAGGCCATTCAGGGCTAGTTCCCAGAACACATGCTAATCCTATTATTTTCGATACCTGTGGATGATTTCCTGTTTATTAGTAGTATTATTCTCTGATTAAAAGGGAATCTGGATGGTGCAACAGTGGCTCAGTGGAAGAATTCTCACCTGCCATGCCAGAGACCCAGGTTTGATTTCTGGAGCCTGCCCATTAACCATCCCTCCACAAAATAACAGAGAGCATGTTGAATTATTCCCCCATGATCCACTAGCTGAATTTAATCATTTCTTCAAAATTATGAAAGCTAAAATGCTTTGGCATTTGTATATAGCCACAGGCTTCTCTCTATTAAAGAGCTTTATTTCAACAAAACCACCACTAGGCTGGAGGTTTAAAGTGCAGTTTTCCTCACTTTTCCCCATCTGAAACTGTTACACCATTTGAAAATCATTAACATTAGAGACAGATTTTACTTTATGACATCCTTTGGTATGATCATTATAAAGGAAAGCAAAGCAGATGAACTTGTCTTAAAGTTCATATTAATAGACAGGAATTAAAAGATAAGGACCATACCCTAGCAGAAGGTGATTTTGATATATCAATTCTGGATTATGAGCTCAGCACATTCTTACGTTTTCCAGTTTTTTAATAGTGGAAAATAACATAATAAAAAAACAGTAAATTTCAAAGTACACTACAATTATTAGTTGAAGAACAGATTTCAGAGTTTGGTATGGGTTACAATTTCAATTTTAGGTTTTTATTTCCAGTAGCTCAAAGACATTGAGACTAAGAGAAATATAATAGGAATATAATGATTCAGCAATCACGCTCATTTATTAAATCTTATCTTCTGTTAAAACAACAACTTTTTTGATCTTTCTCCCAATATTTAGGAGCTTTAGGACTATACTTATTCTAAATTTTTCATGCTGGAAAGGGGTGTCAATAATATGGGATGGGGGTGGCACCAGTTGATGTTCTGTGGCCCCTATGAATTTTGGGACTTACTGGCTTAGAAACCAAACTGGAGGTCAGAGGTGTTCTTTAGGACTGGCAGCAGTAGTTTTGGTTGAGATTTGGCAAACCAAGTATATGGCAATATGTAGCTGAAGCTTGCACTAGTATAGCCTCCAGAGTAGCCTCTCAAATCTATATGAACCCTCTTACCCACACTTTGTAATATGAGGGACACCCAGCCACTGGTACCTTATTTGTTACTATTCATTTCCCCCTTTTTGTCAGGAAGGCATTGGTGATCCCATGGTGCCAGGGCCAGGCTCATTGCTGGGAGTCATATCCCAAGGTGCCAGGGGGACTTTCACCCCTGGGTGTCATGTCCCATGTTAGGGGGAGGATAATGATTTCACTTGTGGAACTGGGCTTATAGAGGGAGAGGCCACACTTGAGCAACAAAAGAGGGCCTCTTGAAGTAACACTTAAGCATAACTATAGGTAGGCTAAGCATCCCCATTATGAAAATAAGCTTCACAGGAAAAAGCTCCAAGATTGAGGGCTTGACCTATTGATCTGAGTGTCCTTAATGTTTGACAAAGTGTCAGGGGTTCCACAATGGTAAAATTTAAGAACTCCATACTTTTTCTTCCATCCTTCATGGGACTTTGACAATAATTTGTTTGTTTTGTTTTGATTTTAAAATTTTTACCACGTTTTTAATGAGAAATATATCATATATATGAGAAAGCAAGAAATTTGCAAGCAAATTTTAACAAGTAGTTATAAATCAGATTTTAAATTTTCTTATGGGTTGTAGTAACATAATTTTTCATTTTTCTTCTACCTGCTCCAAGACACTGAAGACCAAAAAAATCAATATAATAATTTCACAGTCATTCATTTGTTAAATCCTATCATCTCTATTGTAATTCTCCTTGCCTTTTCTCTTCTTTTTTGAAAAATAACATATATATGAAAAAATAAATTACAAAATGCATCATGATGGTTGTAGAACAGATTTCAGAGTTTGATATGGGTTACAATTCTACAATTTTAAGTTTTTACTTCCAGCTGCTCTTAGGTACAGAAGAATAAAAGAAAAATTGACACTATGATTCAGCAATCACACTTATTTGTTAAAACCTAACTTCTCTGTATAATTTCACCATCACCTTAATCTTTCCCCCACTCTTTAGGGGCATGGGGGATACACTCATTCTAATTTTTTCATGTTGGAAGGGGCTCTCAGAAATATGGAATAAGGAAATGAACTAGTTGATGTTCTGGAGAGGCTGGCTCCTTTGCATTTCAGTATTTATATGGTTAAGGGAATGATTTTGAGGTTGTAGGTTTCTGGAAAGGTACCTTAGTATGTAGAACTTTGCAGAATCTTATATAATGCCCAATGTATTCCTTAGGATTGGCAGGAATGGTTTTGGTTGGGGTTTGGCAAATTACAACAGGTAGCAATGTCTAAAAGCATGCATGAGTGACCTCCTGAGTAGACTCTCAACTCTATTTGAACTCTCACACTGACACTTTATTTTTTCCATTTACTTTTCCCCTTTTGGTCAGGATGGCATTGTTTATCCCACAGTGCAAAGGCAAGGTTCATCCCAGGGATTCATCTCCCACACATCCAGGGAGAACTTCACACCTGGATGTCATGTCCCATGTAGGGGGCAGGGCAGTGGCTTCAATTGAAGAGTTGGGCTTAGGGAGAGAGAGCCAAATCTGAGCAACAAAAGAGGTCATCCAGACATTACTCTTAGACATTTCTATAGGTAGGCAATCCTCTCTGTTACATAAATAATTTTCACAAGAACAAGCATCAAGATCAAGTACTTGGCCTACTGATTTCTGTATCCTGAATGTTGAACACAATATCTTGTGTCTCTCTGGTGGTAAAATTTAAGAGTTCTATATTTTTTCTCCCACTCCTTAAGCGACTTTTCTAATACCTATTGATTATTTGCTTAATATACTCTGTGACATATAAAGGCATTACTTGAAGCTCTACAGGATAAAAGCCCTCATTGTCATTCTGGGCTCCCTGTGTACCCAAATATTTAAATAAAATTTCTTGAGTAATAAACATGTTCGTAAATTATGTGCTACAAAACATTTAAGTTCTGAAAAAAATAAACCTTTTTTTCTTTGTTCTCATAGAGTAGATGAAGTTCTAAAATACAGGAAATATCTTCCATATACCTGTATTCTGTATTACTTTAACCCGGACTTGATTGGCTTTGTTCTTAAATCTGAATACCAGGTTGTAAATATATCCAGAAATAATAATTACCACTCTGGGCTAAATGTGACTGCTATATGAGCTTAAAATCTATGCCCCAATTTTCTTACAAGTATTTTCTAAATGAGACCATACAATATTTGCTCTTTTGCTCATGGCTTATTTTACCTGATGAAATGTTCTACAGATTCATTCACATAATAGCATGCCTCACAACTTTGCTGTTTTTTCTAATAGTGCAATATTCAATCATATGTATACACCATCATTTGCTCTTCTACTTCTCAGTTTGTATATCCTACTGCCACCTCAATCCATTGGGCAACATGTGTAATGTACAAAGCCAACAGTCCAACAGCAGTCTCAATTTTGGACAATTTCATTTTTCCCAAGAAAAAGATAATCAATAAACACATCCTCACCAAATAAAAATCCAGACCTCCCCTTAACTCTTGTCCTTCCCTCATTATATATCCCTGGCATTGCTGTGGTAGTGTCCATGTGTTACTGTCAAATACTGCCCTTAATGTGCAATAGCCATTTTCCTCCTATATCCCCAAATTATACACTCTTTTTACAAGCTTCATAACACTGAAGTGGTTCATGCAAGAATTATTTATATTTGCAGTGTTAATGAGTGGGACACAAGGGTTTATAAACCCACCTTTTAAAAAATTTATATTATTACATTAACATGCCAACATACAAACACTAACATTCTTACCAGATGACCATACCATTCCACATATATAATCAGTAATTCACAATATCATGGCATAGATGTATATTTATCATCATGATCATTTCTTAAAACATTTGTATCAATTCAGAAAAAGAAATAAAAAGTAAACAGAAAACAGTTCATACATGCTCTACCCCTTATCCCTCCCTCTCACTAATCACTAGCATTTCAATCTACTAAATTTATCTTAACATTTGTTCTCCCTATTTTTTATTTATTTTCAATCCATAGGTTTTACACATCTGACAATAAGGTAGACAAAAGGAGCATCAGACACAAGGTTTTATAATCACACAGTCACATTGTGAAAGCTATATCATTATACAATCATCGTCAAGAACATGGCTACTGGAACACAGCAGTACATTTTCAGACAGTTCCCTCCAACCTCTCCATTGCACTTTCACTAAAAAGGTGATATCTATTAAATGCCTGCAGGATAACCTCCCTACACTGTTTGGAATCTCTCAGTCATTGACACTTTATTTTTCTCATTTCACCCTTCCCCCTTTTGGTCAAGAAGATTTTCACAATCCCTTGATGCTGAATCCCAGCTCACTCTAGGATTTCTGTCCCACATTGCCAAGAAGATTCACACCTCCTGGGAGTCATGTCCCATGTAGAGAGTGGGAGGGCAGTGAGTTTGCTTGTTGTGTTAGTTTTAAGAGAGAGGCCTCTTCTGTTCAACAAAAGAGGTTTTCTTGGAGGTGATACTTAGGCCTATTTTTTCTTTTATGTATTAAACATACCAACATACAAATACAAACATTCTTACCATATGATGATTCCATTCTACACATTTATTCAGTAACTTACAATATCATCACATAGTTGCATATTCATCATCATGATCATTTCTTAGAACATTTGCATCAATTCAGAAAAACAAATAAAAAGAAAACAGAAAATAATTCCCCTTACTCCTCCCTTTCATTGATCACTAACATTTCAGTCTACTAAATTTATTTTAACATTTGTCCACCATGTTATTTATTTACTTTAAATCCACATGTTTTACTCATGTGTCAATAAGGTAGATAAAAGGAGCATCATATACAAAGTTTTCACAATAACAGTAACATTGCAAAAGCTATATTATTATACAATCACCTTCAAGAAACACGGCTACTGGAACACAGCTCTGCATTTTCAGGCAGTTGCCTCCAGCCTCTCCATTACACCTTAACTAAAAAGGATATATCTATATTATGTGTAAGAATAGCCTCCAGGATAACCTCTCAACACTGGAATCTCTCAGCCATTGACATTTTATTTTGTTTCATTTCACTTTTCCCCCTTTTTGTCACGAAGATTTTCTCTATCTCTTCATGTTGAGTTCCAGCTCATTCTAAGATTTCTGTTCCATATTGCCAGGAAGGTCCATACCCCTGGGAGTCATGTCCCATGTAGAGAGGGGGAGGGCAATGAGTTTGCTTGTCCTGTTGGCTGAGAGAGAGAGGCCACCTCTGAACAACAAAAGAGGTTCTTTTGGGGGTGACTCTTAGGCCTAATTTTAAGTAGGCTTAGCCTATCCTTTGTGGGGTTAAGTTTCATGTGAAGAAATCCCAAGATTGGAGGCTCAGCCTATTGATTTGGTTGTCCCCACTGCTTGTGAGAATATCAAAAATTCTCCACTTGGCAAAGTTGAATTTTCTCCCTTTCTTACCATTCCCCCAAGGGGACTTTGCAAATACTTTTTCTTCACTGTCCAGATCACTCTGAGATTTATCAGGGCATCACTCTGGACAAACCTACAAAATTTCATACCCTACTAAAGGTTTCATGTACTATGGTGTTCAATTAAGCTGTACACATGTTATATTAGGAAATGCCCTAGTCAAAATAGAAATTTTGTATCAAATAAATATTGTTTGCTTTAGTCTCACACATAAGTTAAAGTTTTAAAATATTAATTACCATTTATTTTCAACACCTGCAGTGTTGACATTCCATTGTTCTTCCTCATGCAAAAATATTTTTAAATTTGTATATTTAGTCAATATCATTATACACTTTAGGCATTCCAAGATTATACCACCTCACTTTTCTAACATTATTGTACTAGTTAGGTAGTAGTGTGCTATCCACTTTTGAATTTTTATAATCAGTCATGTTGCACAATCTGTATCCCTTCAATTCCAATTACCCAATATCTATGCTACAATATCTATGCTATTTCTATCTCCTGATGACCTCTTTTCTTAAATGAAATTCTCCAACTTCATTCATTAATGTTAGTTCATATCAGTGAGACCATACAATATTTGTCCTTTTATTTCTTGTGAATCTCACTCAGTATAATATCCTTAAGGTTCATCCATGTTGTTACATATTTTGTAAGTATAAAATGTCTTACAGCTGCATATTATTTTATCATATGTATATATCACAGCTTGTTTAGCCTCTCATCTGTTGATGGAGGTTTTGGCTGTTTCCATCTCTTCACAATTGAAAATAATGTTGCTATAAACATCAGTGTGCAAATGTCCAGTTGTGTCCTTGCCCTCATGTTGTCTGAATAGAAATCTAGCAATAGTATTGCTGGGTCATATGGCAGTTCTATACTTAGCTTCCTGAGGTACTGCCAAACTGCCTTCCACAGCAGTTGTACAATTTGACATTCTCATCAATGGTAGATAAGTGTGCCTCTTTTTCTAACATCCAGCACTTTTTGTTTTCTGTTTTATTGATAATGGCCATTCTCATGGATGTGAGATGGTATCTCACTTTGTTTTTTATTTACATTTCCATAATAGCCAGGGAAGATGGGCATCTTTTCATGTGCCTTTTGGGCATTTGTATTTCCTCTTCTGAGAAAGTGTCTGTTCATGTCTTTTGTCCATTTTGTAATTGGGTTGTTTGTCTTTTTGTTGTTGAGTGGAATGAACAATCTCTTTATATATTCCGGATACTAGACTTTTATCTGATATATCATTTCCAAATATTATCTCCCATTGTGTAAGCTGTCTTTTTACTTTATTAATGAAGTTCTTTGATCCGCAAATGTTTAATTTTGAGGGGTTCCCATTTATTTATTTCTTCAATGCTTGTGCTTTGGGTGTAAGGTCTAGGAAACTGCCTCCTATTATAAGATTTATAAGATATTTCCATGCATTTTCTTCTAAAAGTTTTATGGTCTTAGATCTAATGTTTAGGTCTTTGATTCATTTTGAGTTAATTTTTGTATAGGGTGTGAGATATGAATCCTCTTTCATTCTTTTGCATGTGGATATCCAGCTGTCTAGGCACCATTTATTGAAAAGAACTGTTCTGTCCTAGGTGAGTTGACTTGACTGCCTTATCAAAGATCAATTGTCCATAGATGAGAGGGTCTATATCTGAACATTGTATTTTATTCCATTGTTCTGTATATCTATCTTTATGCCAGTACCATGCTATTTTGACCACTGTAGCTTTGTAATATGCCTTAAAGTCAGGTAGCATGAGACCTCCAACTTCATTTTTCTTTCTCAGGATACTTTTAGCTATTCAGAGCACACTGGCCTTCCAGATAAATTTGGTTATTGGTTTTTCTATTTCTGCAACATAAGTTTTGGGAATTTAATTGCTATTTCATTGAATCTGTAAATCAATTTAGGTAGTAGAACTGACATCTTAACTATATTTAGTCTTCCAATCCATGAACATGGTATTCCTTTCCATTTATTTAGGTCTTCTGTGATTTCTTTTAACAATTTCTTGTAGTTTTCTTTGTATAGGTCTTTTGTCTCTTTAGTTAAATTTATTCCTAAATATTCCACTCATTTAGTTGAAATTGTTAAGGGAATTTTTTTCTTGATTTCCCCCTCAGATAATTGATTACTAGTGTATAAAAACACTACAGATTTTTGAGTGTTGATCTTGTAACCTGCCACTTCGTTGTACTATTAGCTCTAATAGTTTTGCTGTGGATTTTTCAAAGTTTTGGGCATATATCATCTGCAAACAGTGAGAGCTTTACTTCTTCCTTTCCAATTTGATATCTTCTATTTCTTTCCTTTTTTGGTCTTATTTCTTTGGCTAGAACTTCCAACACAATGTTGAATAACAATGGTGATAGTGGACATCCTTGCCTTGTTCCTGATTTTAGGGAAAAGTTTTCAGTGTTTCCCCATTCCGGATGATATTAGCTGTGGTTTTTTCATATATTCCTTTTATCATGTTGAGAAAGTTTCCTTCTATTTTTATCCTTTGAAGTGTTTTCAACAAGACAGGATGTTGAATTATGTCAATTGTCTTTTGTGCATCAATCAAGATGATCATGTGGTGTTTTTGCTTTGATTCATTGATATGTCACATTACATTAATTACTTTTCTTATGTTGAACCATCCTTGCATACATGGGATGAATCCAACTTGGTCATAGCATATAATTGTTTTAATATCCTGCTGGGTTTATTTTGCATGATTTTGTTTAGCATTTTTGCATCTATATTCATTGGAGAGATTGGTGTGTAGTTTTCTTTTTTTGTAATATCTTTGGCTTTGGTATGAGAGTGATGTTGGCTTCATAAAATGAGTTATGTAGCTTTCCCTCCTCTTCAATTTTTTTTTGTAGAGTTTGAGCAGGATTGGTACTTATTCTCTCTTGAATGTTTGGTAGAATACACATGTGATGCCATCTGGTTCTGGACTTTTCTTTTTGGGGAGCTTCTTAATGACTATTTCAATTTTTTGTCTTGTGATTGGTTTGTTGAGGTCATCTATTTCTTCTCAAATCAATGCTGGTTGTTCGTGCCCTTCTAAGAAGTTGTCCATTTCATCTGCATTGTCTAGTTTATTAGCATAATGTAGTTCACTGTACCCTTTCATTACTTCCTTTATTTCTGTTGGGTCAGTGGTTATGTCTCCTCTTCCATTTCTGATTTTATTTATTTGTGTTCTCTCTCTTCTTCTTTTTGTCAACCTTGTTAAGCGTCCATCAATCTTATTGAATTTCTCATAGATCCACCGTCTGATTTTGTTGATTTTTCTCAATTGTTTTCATGTTTTCAATTTCATTTATTTTTGCTCTAATCATTATTTCTTTCCTTTTGCTTCTTAGGGGCTAGTTTGCTGTTTTTTCTCTAGTTCTTCCAAGTTGCCAGTTAATTCTTTGATTTTTTTTTCATTTTTTAAAACTTTTTATTGTAAAATATAATGTATATACATAGCAAAGAAATAGTAATAATTTTTTTCATTACATACTTGTATATTCACCATCATGATCATTTCTTAGAACATTTGCATCAATTCAGAAAAAGAAATAAAAAGAAAAAAATGAAAAAATTCACATATACCATACCCCTTGCCCCTCTGTTTCATTGATCATTAGCATTTCAACCTACTAAATTTATTTTAACACTTGTTTATTTTTCATCCATGTATTTTACCCATCTGTCCATAAGGTATATAAAAGAAGGATCAGACACAGGTTTTCACAATCACAGTCACATTGTGAAAGCTATATCATTATACAACCGTCTTCAAGAACATGGCTACTGGAACACAGTTCGACATTTTCAGGCAGTTCCCTCCAGCCTCTCTATTACACTTTATCTGAACTGGTGATATCTATTTATGTAAGAATAACCTTCAGGATAACATCATGACTCTGTTTGGAATCTCTCAACCATTGATACTTTATTTTGTGTCATTTCTCCCTTCTCCCTTTTGGTCAAGAAGCTTTTCTAAATCCCTTGGTGCTGAGTCCCAGCTCATTCTAGGATTTCTGACCCACAATGCCAGGAAGGTCCACATTCCTGGGAGTCATATCCCATGGAGAGAGCAAGAGGACAATGAGTTTGCTTGTCATCTTTGCTGAGAGAGAGGGTCCACATCTGAGCACCAAAAGAGGTTTTCTTGAGGGTGCATTTTAAGCCTAATTTTAAGTAGGCTTAGCTTATCTTTTGTGAGGTTAAGTTTCATATTGACAAACCCCAAGAGTGGGGGCTCAGCCTATTGTTTTGGTTGTCCCCACTGCTTGAGAGAATATCAATAATTCTCCACTTGGGAAAGTTGCATTTTCCCCATTTCTCACCATTTCCCCCAAGGGGCTTACAAATACGTTTTTCTTTATTGTTAATATCACTCTGGGATTTATTGGGACCTCACTCTGGGCAGACCTACAAAATCACATGCCATGCTCCAGTTTCCATGTACTTATGATTTCAATTAAGGTTTCCACATAAGTTATATTAGGAAATGCACTAGTTAAAATATGTTTTGTACCAAATAAACATTTTTTGGTTTAGTCTCACACATAAGTTAAAGTTTTAAAATATTAACTACCATCTATTTTCAACACACTGCATTATTGATATTCCTGTGTTTTTCCACATACAAAACATTTTTAAATTTGTACATTTATTCACTATCATTACACACTCTAGGTATTCCTAGATTATACTATCTCAGTCTTTATGGTATATCTTTCCTTCTGTAATTCCTTGAATTTTGCTCTTTCTTCATTTTTGATATAGGAATTTAGGACAATAAATTACCCTCTTAGCACTGACTTTGTTGCCTCCCATATATTTTGATATGTTGTCTTTTCATTTTCATTTGACTCAAGATATTTACTGGTTTCTCTTGTAATTTCTACCTTGATCCATTGATTGCTTGTGTGTGTTGTTGAACCTCCATATATTTGTGAATTTTCAGGCACTCTGCCTATTATTGATTTCCAGCTTCAACTCCTTTATGATCTGAGTAAGTATTTTGTATGATTTCAATCTTTTTAAATTTACTGATACTTGCTTTGTGACCCAGAATATGGTCTATCCTTGAGAATGATCCATGAGCACTTTAGAAAAAGTTATATCCTGAGGTTGTGGGATGTAATGTTCTACAAATGTCTGTTAAGTCTAGCTCATTTATTACATTACTCAAATTCTCTCTTTCTTTAATGATTCTCTGCCTAGATTTTCTGTCCATTGATGAGAGTGAGGAATTGAAGTTTCCAACTATTATGGTAGATGTGTCTTTTTCTCTTTCAAGGTTTTCAGCTTTTGCTCAGGTGTTTTGGGGCATTCTGGCCCTGAGCATAAATATGCATGATTGTTATGTTTTCTTGTTGAGTTTTTCCTTTTATTAATACATAGTGTCCTTCTTTGTCTCTTTTAACTGTTTTATATTTGGAGACTAATTTGTTGGATATTAGTATAACTACTCCTGTTCTTTTCTTATTGTCATTTGCATGAAACATCTTTTCCCAACCTTTTGCTTTCAGCCTATGTTTATCCTTTATCCTTGGGTCTAAGATGTGTGTCCTGTAGACAGCGTATATATGGATCCTGTTTTTTTAATCCTTTCTGCCAGTCTATGTCTTTTGATTGGGAGATTTAATCCATTAACGTTTAGTGTTATTACTGTATAGGCAGTACTTTCTTCTACCATTTTGCCTTTTGGATTTTATATGTTATATCTAAGTTTTATTTTACCTTTATTGATAGTCTTCATTTCTACACTCTTCTCCACTCCTCTCTCTTCTGTCTTTTCCTATCTGTCTCTAGTGCTCCCTTTAGTGTTTCTTGCAGAACTGTCTCTTGGTCACAAGTTCTCTGTGATTTTTTTTTGCCTGAAATGTTGTAATTTTTCTCTCATTTTTGAAGGACAATTTTGCTGGATATAGAATTCTTGGTTGGCAGTTTTTCTCTTTTAGTAATTTAAATATATCACCTCACTGTCTTCTTACCACCATGCTTTCTGCTGAGAAATCTATGCATAGTCATATTGGGTTTTCATTGTAGGTATCAATTGCTTTTCTCTTGCTGCTTTCATGATTCCCTTTCTGTTTGACATCTGACATTCTGCCTATTAAGTGTCTTGCAGTATATCTATTTGGATCTATTCTGTTTGGTTTATGCTGTGCTTTTGGATCTGTAATTTTAAGTTTTTCATAAGAGTTGGGAAATTTTCCATGGTACTAATTTCCTCCATTAGTTTTTCTCCTCCTTTTCCCTTCTCTCCTCCTTCTGGGACACCTACAACATTTATATTCATGTGCTCCATGTTGTCATTCAGTTCCCTTGGTCCCTACTCAAATTTTTTGATTTTTTCCCTATATTTTCTTTTGCTTGCCAGATTTCAGATGTTCTGTCACCCAGTTCACTAATTTTTTTTTCTGGCTTTGGAAATCTGATATTGTAGGTTTCCATTCTTTTTTGTTCATCTCTTCTATTGTGTCTTTCATTTCTATAAGTTCTGTGATTTGTTTTTTCAGACTTTTGTTTTCTTCTTTTTAGTCATTCCTTGTCTTCCTTATATCCTCTCTCAATTCATTAATATGACTTTTTAAAAATTTATTTATTAATTAAAAATTTAACAAATGAACTAAAACATTAACATATATAATCAGTAATTCACAATATCATCACTTGGTTGCATACTCATCATTTCTTAGAACATTTGCATCAATTCAGAAAAAGAAATAAAAAGACAACAGAAAAAGAAATAAAACAAAAACAGGAAAAAAAAGATTATACATACCATACTGCTTACCCATCGCTTTCATTAACATTTCAAACTAAATTTATTTTAACATTTGTTCCCCCTATTATTTACTTTTATTCCATATATTCTACTTGTCTGTTGACAAGGTAGATAAAAGGAGCATCGACACAAGGTTTTCATAATCATGCAGTCACATTGTGAAAGCTATATCATTATTCAATCATCTGCAAGAAACATTGCTACTGGAACAGAGCTCTACATTTTCAGGCAGTTCCCTCCAGCCTCTCCATTACATCTTGAATAACAGGTGATATCTACTTAATGCATAAGAATAACCTCCAGGATAACCTCTCAACTCTGTTTGGAATCTCTCAGCCATTGACACTTTGTCTCATTTCACTCTTCCCCCTTTTGGTCTAGAAGGTTTTCTCAATCCCTTGACAACGAGTCTCAGTTCATTCTAGGGTTTTTCTCAATCCCTTGATGCTGAGTCTCAGCTCATTCCAGTATTTCCATCTCATGTTGTCAGAAAGGTCCACAGCCCTGGAAGTCATGTCCCACATAGACAGGGAGAGGGAGGTGAGATTGCTTGTTGTGTTGGCTGGAGAGAGAGGCCACATCTGAGCAACAAAAGAGGCTCCCTTGGGGGTGATTCTTAGGCCTAAATTTTAAGTAAGCTTGACCTATCCTTTGTGGGGTTAAGTTTCATATGAATGAACTCCAAGACTGGGAGCTCATCCTATACCTTTGGTTATCCACACTACTTGTGAGAATACATTGATATGATTTTTGATGACGTTTTCCATGTCTGTTTAGAATTATTTCAGCTCTCTGTATCTCATTTGAATTGTTGGTTTGTTCCTTTCACAGGGCCATATCTTCAATTTTCCTAGTAGGATTCATTATTTTTTGCCAATGTCTAGGCATTTAATTACCTTAATTAGTTTTTCTGGATATTGTTTTCCCTTTTTTTACCTAGGACTTTCTTGCTGGATGACTTTGTTGTCTATCTGTTCTTTGATATTCAGTTCAGTTTACTCTGGACCTCTAGCTTAGGTTTTGTTTAGCAGATCAGAATTTTTCAGTTCTTGTTTCTTGCCCTGCCTGTGTGTTGCCTTTTTCCCCCTTAGGGGGGTCTACCTAGGTATTATAGACTGCAGTCAGATTTTCCCAGACCAAGCAGGCCTCCTCTCAGGAGGAAAGAATCACCTGCATCAGTTTTCCCTGAGTGTGATACAGCATATTGAAAGGTTTTCCTATGAAGCCTCTGGACTCTGCATTTTTCCTATCCTGACCAGTATGTGGTGCTTGTCTGCCTGCATGTCCCAACAGCATAAGGTGATCTGGTACCTTTAACTTCAGCAGACACTCCCTGCTGGGGGTATGATTGAGACAGGGGAGAGGTTGTAGGCTGACTTTAATCTCTCCACTTTTCCAGAGTCTGATGTCTGAATTTCTTGAGGGATGTTATCCAACTGAACTGGACCCTACTTCTCTCCAGGTGATGGCACACAGAGAGGGTTTGTCTCCAGATAAATACTCAAACAAGCTTAATTTTGGCTATGCCTGGGGCAGTTGGAGCCTGAGAAGCCTTGCAGGTGTTTCCAAAGAGTAGCTAAGCTTTAGAAATGTTGTCACTAAAGAGAAAAGAAAAATCCTTTTCAGAGCAGGACCCACTTTCCTCGGGTTTGACAATCAAGAGCTTAAGTTGTTATGTTGCTTTGTGTATATTTCAGGTCCTATGTGCCCCCTCTTTTCCTTTAGGGCCCAGACCCTTTCAAGTATTATCTGCTATCCATTCCAAAAGACGTCTGTTTTTTTTTTAATGTTTCTGTCAGACCTCACTCCTTTATGCTGGGGCAAAGCCCAGCAACTTCAGCTTTTCTTTACAGTTCAGCTGAGCTGGGGGCCTATTTTTCATAGTCAGAATTTGTTAATTAATTCCACAATTGGAGCTTGGTTGGGCTCAGCCCCTCATCCTGGTAAAGACCCTTTCTTTTCCCCTCTGGGAAGCAACCTGCAGGGGAGGGGCACTGGCTACTGCAGTTTGGGTAACTCACAGTTCTGGGTGGCCTCACAGCTGGTCCAGATTTCCAGACTGGGGTATGCTGTTGTCCTAGTTTGCTAATTGCCAGAATGCAATGCACCAGAGATGGATTAGCTTTCAGTAAAAGGGGATTTATTGATTTAACATATAGTTCTTCAGAGGAAAGGCAGCTAACTTTCAACTGAGGTTCTTTCTTATGTGGGAAAGCACAGGGTGACCTCTGCTGTCTTCTTTCCAGGCCTCTGAATTCCAACAACTTTCCTCAGGGTGATTCCTTTCTACATCTCCAAAGGCCTGGGCTGAGCTGAGTGCTGAAATGAGGTATGCTGAGTTGCTTGGGCTGTGGTACATTGAGCTCTCTCATTTAAGCACCAGCCAATTAAATCAAATATCATTCATTGCAGCAGGCATGCCTCCTAGCTGACTGCAGATGTAATCAGCAACAGATGACAATTACAGGCCATTGGCTCATATCCACAACCCTAGAACTAGGCAACTTCACCTAGCCAAGTTGACACCTGAATCTAACTACCACAGCTGTGTGTCTGGTCACTGACATGGCCCCAGCAGTTGTTCTGTACTATTCCTGGCTATTTACTAGCTGCTCAGGAGAATGAACTAAATCCCACACCTCACTAAGCCACTATCTTTTCCTGAACCCTATTTTCCATAACTTAAGTGGAGATTAAGTTCTCAGTATATTTTCAGAGGTGGAAAGGAGTTTTTCCTTCATTTCACTCAAATAAATGCCTCATTTCTAAAGAAGTCTAACTTTTTTGGGAAAATGTCTCAGGTCAAATGCACTGTTTTTTCTTTTTTCATGATTTGCCCCAGAAAGAAAATCAATGCATAGCAGAACAAAATGCTTATATTTTGATCTTTTAAGTCTAGTAAAGTCCATGCAGGATATGCCATTGCAAAACAAATTGATTGTATTGTCAATCCACTCGAGTTTCTTTATACAATACCATAACTGCAGATGTTAGGCCATTGTTGCCTATTCTTTTATATCTCTCAAAATATAAGCTCCAGAACTAGTGTTCATACATATTTGAATGAACTCATGTGTACCCATGTGCTTATAAATACACATAAATCCATACACAGACACATCTATCAAAGGAAAACAATTGGATTCCATCATAGTAAAACTTAAATTATTTTAGGGAAATTATGCATCAAATTTGGAGAAAATGTTTTAAAACTAAACTACTCAAATAATTTACAACTCCAATGATGAACAGATTCACAGAATATAGAAAAGAAATGAAAATGTTGTAATGGTACCTTGTAAATTGCAGCTTTACTCAATATATATTTATATTTTATATTTGTATACTTAAAAATCATCTGTCCCTGAAGTTAATTAAATCACTCCTTACAGGTTTACATGAATAAAACAACTTAGGGTTACAGTTTTATTTGGAGTAATTTTCCAAGGGTTTGGAATTGGCTCTGTTAGGCCCTCAAATATCATACACGTAAGTATAAGTTTGCGAGTCTATTAAACATTAGGATTAATTTTTCCATCAATTAAGGAATATCATTTTAAACTCCATTCTTACCACCATTTTTTCCCTGCTTGATTTAGTGTAAATTCTCTAATTCACTTTAATTTAATTTAATTTGAAATTTATAACAGTTTTAAATCTTTCAATTAATTGTAGAGATTCAAGGTAAATCTTTAATTGTTAATGGCCTCCTAGAACCCACTAGTTGACCCCTTTCTTCCCTAAGCAGTCAGCTGAAATGAAACAACTACACAACAGAGAAAATTGCATTCAATATACATCAGTGATTCTTTCATATCATTCACAAATGTTTTATGAACATTACCTTGCTTGATGATGAGCTTCAGAAAGTCTAGGAGTTCATAAGGGTTCAGATTCCACATTCACTCAACAGCAAATTTAAGGGTTTTGTTTATCACATTTTTTGGCTCAAACCTCACTCACAGGATTTTACTTTCAATAAAAAAGATGTGGTCCATAAATAATAAAGAATTATTACTGATATTCAGGAGTGAATATATGGCAGTTTACCATATATTACTGTTTTTTTACAGATAGTCTGGAACAGCTGAGGTGAATCAACACTAAAATATCACTTGGTGGTATGAATCCATGATTTCTATTTATGCTTATTGTGCATCAAACTTGGCATGGAACACAGCTTTCTAGTTTGCCACTAAGATAAAAAGTTTTAATTCATAAGAATCATCATTTCTAGGCCATATCAAATTTTATTAGTAGTTCAAAGGGCACAAGTGACTCAAAATGTTAGCAAAGTGTGAATGTTGTGACAAGTGGTTAAATTTCCCCAAACTGTTTTACCACTTTAATAATAACAATGGCCCAGATTTTAAGAAAATTTTCTCTAAATCATATCTGAGGGCATTATTTACATGAGGGAAAATATTTCAGTCAGGAAATACCTGAATTTAGTACTATAATAATTGTACATCTGACATGTCTCAGGAAGCCATACTGAGTTATATGTTAATTCCAGGCTTGTTTATCATAAGCTATTTTAAGGAAGCCAGGTAGATCCTCCTGAACACATTTCATAGATATGACCTTCAAATTCTTCCTCTAAAAACTGCCAGCAGAACATGCCATTAGAATAAGCAGAAAAATCTACTTTAATTCCTACCTTTAGTCCCAGAGTAGGAATTGTTAGCCTCAGATTAGCTGCTAAATCTTTACTTCATAGTCATTCATATGAGTAAACAGGTATAGAATAGTGGGTGCTATAGATGATTTCACAGCATATGTGGGTAGTTAAAAGGAAGGGTATGTGAGTAGATAATTCATGGGTCTTAAGATTGCTTGGGTAGTATTGGTGGAAAATTGTCTTTTGTCTTGATTCATAAACATAATTTCCTATACTGTGATGTCTACAAGTTATTGAGTTTCTACAAGAAAGATGAGACTTTACAAAAACAAAAATGAAACAAAACACAATATATCCAAGTGAAATATTGTTTATAATCTCTGGGCTTTCTAATCACATTTTAAGAAAGTAATATATTGACTCTGATATGAAAATGGAGATATATGTAAAATTAAAGAATTTTGGATTTTTAAACATAGCATTGCCAAATGTCAGTAAGCCTATAAGAACAAAAACAGAATAGATGTAAAACATAAATAACTAAATTGAACAACAGGTTAACCTGTTCTACCAATAATATGTGGCAAGAACAAAGTATAAAGAAGAGAAATACCAATAAAAGATGAGAGAGATGGAGTGTAGCTAGAAGCTCTCAGAGAAATCATACTTAATCCTGACTCACATCCGGGGTTCAACCTGGTTTCAGCTCCAGGATTTCAACCCCATGAACCCTTCAACCCCAGGATATGCCCTGAAAATTCTGCCCATGGCTTCTGCTGTGGTGCCTAAAATGTCCTACTCTTCTGCTTCCATCATTTCCTACTCTTCTGCTATTATCAACTGACTCATATCAATAACCCAAATTTTTCTGATACATAAATAGTTTGAACAAGATGATAATTTGATAGAAACCAAAAGATTTTGTTGTGAATTTTCTGAAAATGGAACAGATATGTAGTTATGAAAGCAATCTTAAAATATTGAGATGATAAGCAATAAAAATATATGTATACTATATCCTCCTGAGATGTTCTCATACAACAACAAATTTGAAAATGAAAATATACTGATGTTTACTCTGGCTTAACCAAGCAGATGAACAATCACCAGGAGGCATATAACTCTAAACTATCTTGTTAAAATAATGTGACTACAATAAGTTCATGCTTGTTTAAAAGGAAATGTATGATGAAAATGAAAGATACCATCAAGAACCCAAGTGCAGCACAGTGTTCCAGAAGGGGAGATTTAAGAAATAAGTAAAATAAAGATAAAATAAATAATACAATAAGTATTCACAGGAGATAACCTTATTTTCTATGATTCCATTGCTTTCTTTTTATTCATACTGGAAAATGACACTACCGAACTGGAGAGATTAAAAAAAATTATGTGTCATACATTCTATGATTTCTACATCTATAATAAGGGGAGAATAATTCATTAGACAGTTATGGTAAATATATAAAATTAATTAGAAAGTAAATAATGAGCCTGAATCTTACATTATTTGTCAGTATTCTTACTCCAACATACACAAGAGAAGCACCCACACCAACCCTGTCACACACATACACAAGCACACATACATGAGACACATTCATAGCTGGAAATGTCTTCTATGGATTTTGAAAAGACAAAGTTTTGATACTGGAGGATGCTTGCATTAATAATGAGACTAGTAATAGAAACTTTTCTTGGAGTGAGCCATATTCTCACCAGAAATTCCTTGGAAACATATTGAAAAATACAATTGTGAAAATAACCCTCAATATATTTAAAGCAGTAATATGAAGATTGGTCTTTGTTAGAGTTTAACCTTTGGCAGAATGCTATATGTAACAAAATGAGCATGGTTTTGTTAGAGAAATAGATAAGTAATTAAATGAAATGAATATAGAAGCTTAAAAGAGATGAACATATAAACACAGATGATAAAGACTGATGATAAAAAGGAGAAATAAAAATAGAAAGATAGATAAATAGATAGGTAGGTAGATAGATGATGGTGAGAAAGATATTGAGGTAGAGATAGGTAGAAATGTGATAGAGATATAGAGATAGAGATAGCAATGATGAAGATGATAGCTCTGATATTAGGGATTAAATCAAGCCCCTCACAAGATATGCTCAAGTCTTATTCCCTGGTTTTGTGTGTGCAAACATATTTGTAAATGTTATCTTGATAGTTATTAATAAGATAAGGACAAACAGAATCAGAGTGAAGCTTAGTTCTATATAACTAAAGTTCTTATAGGCAGAGGAAACACAAACACAGTCACTCAGTGGAAGCAGAGGAGGAGAAAGAATACAGAGTACCATGTGACAAATTTAGATATTATAATTTGCAGCAAGCCACCACCAGAATTCCAAATATTTTGGAAAAAAGCATGAAACTCCCAAAACTTTGACTTTGGATTTCTAGCCTAACACCTGAAATAATAAATTTCTGTTTTTTAAAGTAAACAGGTTTTGGTATTTGTCATAGCAAACTAAAATATAAATATATACTCTATATACAAATTATATATATGCACACATGTACGTGTGTATATAAAGAGACAAAACACAATGTATGTCAAATACACATTTAATGAAATCCCATTGTATAGATTATTTAATGAGCAAAACTGACATTTAAGATATATGAAAATGGTGTGCCTCACTTTCAGATGCATAATCCTATAAAAGATTATTAAAATATATCTGTAATAACATCCACAAGTATTGAGAGAAACTTTGGAAAATAGAATTTCTGCATGTTGAATAGCTTTATTAAACACTTTAAACCCCTCAGAAAATGAAAAAAGACTAAATCATTAATATTCAAAACCATGAATTAAAGTAAAAATCCCCAAAAGGTGAAGATTTTATGTAAAATTGAAGAAGAAGAAATTATATGGGCCACTAGCCCCAGCAAAACAACCAAAAAAACTGGAAGAAAAGCTGTTGAAATTATTTATTTGTAATTCTGAAACTTTACTGGGTGATGAATAAAACCACAGGAGACCCAGAGAGAGGGAGAGGATGCTAAGTTCTTGAGCTCTCATAAGTGAGGATGGGTATGACACAGTGACCATCCTCTATTCCACAGTGGCTGTAGGGGAACAGCAATCTACATTCTGAGAATTGTGGCTGGCACCAGGGCTGAGAATTGTGGCTGGTACCTCTTTCTGAGAATTGGGATTGCATATTAAGTTATTCTGGCCAACTCCAGAAGGTCAAGACCAAAGACTACAGCTAACAAATATTAGTTCTTCTATCAGAAAATTCAAAAGGGGGACACCTGATTTTTATAATTGATAACATCCTTTTCAAATGACTCTCTGACAACTGAAATAATGGAAAATAAACTTTAGTGACAACAGAAAACATGGAATTCACACTCTACAAAATGGTTGAGGAAAAGCCATAAATTAATTGCTACAACCAACCACAAATAAAAAACTCAGCAATCTCTGAATTGTGGGGTAACAAGATTTCTAGTATTACCAAAAAATACTGAGAATGTCTAGTTTTTAACAAAAAATTACAAAACATATGTGACACAGTGAAGAATGGCCCAGCCACAGGAAAATGTTTTTCAACAAAAAATATCCCTGTGAAATCCCAAGCATTGAATTACTAATTAAAGATGTTAAATCAACTCTCTTAAATAGGATTGAAGAACTTAAGAAAACATTGCAAAAAATTAAGAAAATCCGGAAAATGATACATAAACAAAAGGAGAATCATAGTAATGTGTCAGAAATTAGAAAAGGAAGAAAAATTTTGGAGTTAAAAGCACAGTAACTGATATAAAATTTAGTACTATGTTTCAACCGTATATACACAGGCAGAAGAAGGGATCAGTGAACCTGAAGATAAGACAATTAAAGTCCTCCGGTCTGAGGAGCAGAATGTAGAATGAAACAGAATGAACAAAACGTGAGGCATTTGCTTGACATTATTACATGTACCAAGATATGTTTCCTAGAAGTCCCAGAAGAAGAGAGAGAGAAAAGATACACACATAAAAATTATATATATATTTAGAAATAATGGCTGAAACTTCCCAAATGTAATGAAAGAGATAAATATACACATCCAAGATGCTCAATAAACTCCCAGCAGTTTAGAATATAAGTGATCCATGCAAAGACATGTTGAAATCAAGTTTTTAAATCCCAAAGACTTAAAGTACTATCCTAAAAGCAGCAAGAGAAAAGTTACTTGGTGCATTCAAGGGAAGCTAGATTAAAATAACATACCACTTCCTATAAAAAGCCAGAGAATCTGGAAGACAGTGAAGTGATATATTTAAAGTATTTAAAGAAAGAGAGTCTTTGAAGTTGAAAGAAAATGACACAAGATATTAACTTGAAACTACATGAATCAATAAAGTACTCTACTAGAAGAAATACATGGATAAATATAAACATGAATATTATGGCAATTGTGGTTTGTAATACTGTATTTTAGATCGAACACAACTTGAAACTCAAATGCATAAATATTCAAGATTCAGGGTTTTGTATACAAACAATGGAAATAGAATTGGGGAAAAGAACAATGGAACTAGAGGAGAAAGGTTTGGAGAAGCCCAATTTCCTAAAAAAAAAAAATCTCATAATTCATGTAAAAGGGAATGAGAAGGGTTTACAAAAGCAGAAAATAATGGAAGAAATGGGGGGAAGGGTATAAGTCTTTTCAAAGAAAATTAGCAAAAGGCAGAAGTTATCCTCACGTTATTAGTGATTAGTTTAAATGTACATGAATTAAACATGCCAATCAAAATCAGAGGTTACTAAAACAGAAAACCATGACCAACTATTTACTGCCTAAAAGAGATTGAACTTAAATTCAAAGACACAAATAGATTGGAAGTGAAGAATGGAAAACATATTCAGTGCAAATAGTAACTAAAAAAATATGAATGGCTATACTACTAACATACACAATAGACATTAAATGAAAAAATTGTTAAAAGTGTTAAAAAAGGAAAATATATATTGTTGTGTAAAAAAATAAGATGATTTAGCAATTATAAGCATATATGAATAGATGAAAAAGGCTCAAAAGATATGCAGCAACCATTGGCACACTTGAAGGGAAAAATATTTAGTTCTACATTAATCTTTGGATGTTTTAATATGTGACTTCTAATAATGGATAAAACATCAAGGCAGAATATCAATGAGAAAATAGGGAACTTTACCTACACGATAAACTAACAAGACCTAACAGACATATATACAACACTTCACCTAAAAACAGCAGGATACAAACTTGTTTCAAATGTGCATGGTTCATTCACCAGTATAAACCATATTAGGTCACAAATTAAGACTCAATAATATTAAAATAGTTAAATCATGAAAAAATATTTTCTCTGACCACAATAGAATGAGATTTGCAATCAATGACGAACAGAAGAAAACTGGAAAATACTTAGAAATAAAGAAAAAAACAAAACATACCAGAACTTATGGGAGGAAATGAGGGCATTGCTCAGAGAGGAATTTACAGTTATAAATGATGACATTAAAAAATAAAGATTTCATCAGAAAGAAAGATAGATGTTAAAGATTCAGATGGTATAATCTAGGAATGCTTAGAGTATATAATAATAGAGACTAAGTGTACAAATTTTAAAAATATCTTTGCATGGGGAAGAACAAAGGAATGTCATTACTGCAGGGTGCTGAAAATAGATGGTAATTAATATTTTAAAACATCACCTTATGTTTGAGATTAAAGCAAAAAATGTTTATTTGGTACAAAATTTATATTTTGACCAGTACATTTCCTATTATAACTTATGTAGATAGTTTGATTGAACACCATAAGTACTTGGAATCTCAAGTAGGACATGAGATTTTGTTGGTTTGCCCAGAGTGATGCCCCAATGAATCCCAGAGTGATTTGATCAGTGAGTGAAAAAGTATTTGTAAAGCCCATTTCAGGGAATGGTGAGAACGGGGAGAAATTCAACTTCCCCAAGTTGAATTCTTGATATTCTCAGAAGCAGTGTGGACAACCAAAGCTATAGGCTGAGCCCCTAGTCGTGGGGTTTGTTCATATGAAACAACCCCACAAAGGATAGGTCAAGTCTACTTAAAATTTAGGCCTAAGAGTCACCCCCAAGAGAACCTCTTTTGTTGCTCAGATGTGACCTCTCTCTCCAGCCAACACAACAAGCAATCTCACCACCCTCCCCCTGTCTACATGGGACATGACTCCCAGGGGTGTGGACCTCCCTGGTAATGTGGGACAGAAATCCTAGAATGAGCTGAGACTCAGCATCAAGGGATTGAGAAAATCTTCTCGACAAAAAGGGGGAAGAGTGAAATGAGACAAAGTGCCAATGGCTGAGAGATTCCAAACAGAATCAAGAGGTTATCCTGGATGTTATTCTTACACATTGAATAGATATCACCTTGTTATTCAAGATGTAATGGAGAGGCTGGAGGGAACTGCCTGAAAATGTAGAGCTGTATTCCAGTAGCCATGTTTCTTGAAGATGATTGAATAATGATATAACTTTCACAATGTGACTGTGTGATTGTGAGAACCTTGTGTCTGATGCTCCTTTCATCTACCTTGTCAACAGACGAGTAGAATATATGGAATAAAAATAAATAATAGGGGGAACAAATGTTAAAATAAATTTAGTTTGAAATGCTAGTGATCAGTGAAAGCTAGGGGTAAGGGGTATGGTAGGTATAATTTTTTTTTCTGTTTTCATTTTATTTCTTTTTCTACTGTCTTTATTTTTTTTTCTGAATAGATGCAGATGTTCTAAGAAATGATGAATATGCAACTATATGATGATATTGTGAATTACTGATTATCTATGTTAATTTTTATTTCATTTGTTAATTTTTTAATTAATAAATAAGTAAAAAAACAAAAACTAAAGATTTCAATAACTGAACTACATATATTGAAGCTTTAGAAAAAGAAAGGCAATTAAACCACAAGTTACCAGAGCAAAGAATATACGTAAAATTAGAGTGTGAGTGAATGGACAAGAGATGGAAAAACAGTATAGAAAATCAATGATACTGAATTTAGTTCTTAGATAAGATGAAAAATGGCAATATTTATTATACTGACAAAGAAAAAAGGTAAAAATAATGAACAAAAGTGAAAGTGATCACATTATTACTGACTTTACAGTAACACATCAAATTAGACAATCTAGATGAAGTGGATGAATTATTAGAAACATACACATTACTTTACCTAAATGAATGCAACTTAAGGACATTATGCTGAGTGAAATTCACCAGAAACAAAGGGACAAATACTGTATGGTTTCACTGATATGAACTGACATTAGTGAATAAGCTTGGAGAATTTCATTGGTAGTATAGACCATCAGGAGATAGAAATAGAGTAAGATATTGGGTAGTTGGAGCTGAGGGGATACAGACTGTGTAACAGAACTGATTGTAAAACCTCAGAAATGGATAGCACAATCCTACCGAAGTGTAATACAATTATGTTAAAACACTGAATGAAGCTGAATGTGAGAATGGTAGAGGGAGACGGGCTGGAGGCACAAATGAAATCAGAAAGAAAGATAGATGAAAAAGATTAAGTTGGTATAATCTAGGAATGCCTAGAATGTATAATGATAGTGCCTAAATCTACAAATTTAAAAAATGCTTTTGCATGAGGAAGAACGAAGGAATGTCATTACTGCAGGGTGTTGAAAATAGTAATTAATATTTTAAATTTGTAACTTATGTGTGAGACTAAAGCAAAAAATATTTATTTGGTACAACTTTTATATTTTGACTAGTGCTTTTCCTAATATAACTTATGTAGACAGCTTAATTGTACACCATAAGAACATGGAATCTTGAGTAAGGCATAGAATTTTGTGGGTTTGTCCAGAGTGATGTGCCAATAAATCCCAAAGTGACTTGAACAGTGAATAAAAAGGTATTTGCTAAGTCCTCTTGGGGTAATGGTGAGACGGGGGAAATTTCAACTTCCCCGTGTTGAATTCTTGATGTTCTCACAAGCAGTGTGGACAACCAAAGCAATAGGCTGAGCCCCCAATCTTGGTGTTTGTACATATGATACTTGACCCCACAAAGGATAGGTCAAACCAAGATGCAATAGAGAGACTGGAGGGAACTGCATGAAAATGTAGAGGTGTGTTCCAGTACCCATGTTTCTTGAAAATGATTGTATAATGATATAGCCTTCACAATGTGACTGTGTGATTGTGAAAACCTTGTGTCTGATACTCCTTTTATCTACCTTATCAACAGATGAGTAAAACAAATGGAATAAAAATAAATAATCAGGGGAACAAAAGATAAAATAAATTTATATTGAAATGCTAGTGATCAATGAAAGGGAGGGGTAAGTGGGATGTTATGTGTAATTTTTTTCTGTTCTCTTTCTAATTCTTTTTCTGAATTGATGTAAATGTTCTAAGAAATGATCATGATAATGAATATGCAACTATGTGATGATATTATGTATTAATGATCATATATGTAGAACAGAATGATCATAATAAAAAAATGAATATAAAGAAAAAGAAGTTGTGGTTTAAGGAAAAATCATGCATGAAATACAGATTCACATACATGACCCCACCATCAGCACTTGCATGATTGTGGAGAGTTGGTTGCAATGGATGATAAAACTATTTTTGTAACTCTACTTCTGCATTAACAGTAGTTAACCCTTTTTACAATTGATGAAAAATTATCAAAGTAGCACTATAATGATTGTCCAAAGTTTATAGCCCAGTTTAAACAGATAATTCAGAACAGCCCATGATGAACTGTGAACTTCAATTTGCTTTTGATTCATTTCCCATTCTTTTGTCTAATTCTCACAGGTGTGAAATTAAGCCACTGGTTTTAGCTCTTTCTTCTTTGATAATACAGGAATTTAGGGCCATAAATATCCCTCTCAACACTGCCTTCACTGAATCACATCTGTTTTGATATCTGTTTTTGGTTGCATTTGTTCTCAAGGATTTACTGATTTCTCTTGCAATTTCTTCTTTAACCCACTGATTGTTTGTGAATCTTATTTAACCTCTACATATTGGTGAACTTTCCAGTTCTTCTGCCTTTTATTGATTTCCATATTAAATATATTGTGTTTAGAGAAAATGCTTTAGATCATTTCAATTTTTTAAAATATATTGAAATTTGTTTTGCAATGCAGCATGGGGTCCATCTTGGAGAATGATCATGGTGACTTAAAAAGAATATATATCCTGCTGCTTGGGTGACCATGTTCTCTATATATCTGTTAAGTCTAGCTAATTTCTCATAGTATTCAGGTTTTTGGTTTTCTTATTTCTATGCTGATTAGATATTCTGTGTATTGATGAGAGTGATGTATTGAAGTGTCCAAGTATTATTAAAATTATGTCTATTTCTCACTGCAGTTTTCTAGTTACTGACCTTATGTATTTGCTGTTCTACAGTTAGTATCATAAACACTTATGATTGTGATTTCTTCTTGAAGAATTGTCTCTTGCATTAATATAATGTGTTCTGTTGTCTCTTATAACAGTTTCACATTTAAGGTCTATTTTGTCCGATATTAGGATAGCTACACCAGCTCATTTTGGGTTGTAGTTTGTGTGTATGTTTTTCCAAACCTTCACTGCCAATCTCTTTGTATCTTTTGGCCTAAGGAAAGCCTTTAGATAGATCATGCGTTTCATACATTCTTCCAATCTGCATCTTTTGATGAGTGCATTAATCCATTCACATTGTCTTATTACTTTAAAGGCAATAATTACATGGAATATTTTATCCTTATATTTTTGCATGTCATCCTTATATTTGCCCTTCATTTACCCTTTTAGTTACACTTAATTTCTATGATCTCCTCAAGTTTCTCTCTTTTCCTTTCAGCCTGCAGACCTCCCTTTAATATTTCTTGAGAGAGAAATATTTCCTGTTTACCTGTGACTATTTTAAACTGCATATGTGTGAAGGACAGTTTTTCCAGATAAGGAAATCTCAGCTGGCAGTTTTTCTCCTTCAGAGAGAAATATATCATATCATTGCCTTCTCACCTCCATGGATTCTGATGAGAAAATGGTTCTTAATTTTATTACAGTCTTTTGTATGTGATGAATTACTTTTCTCCTGCTGCTTTCAGGATTCACTCTTTATCTTTTACATTTATCATTCTTCTTAGCATTTCTACAGGTTTAAGCCTGCTAGAATTCATTCAGTTTTGAATATGTTGGGCTTCCTGGGTATTTCCATTTATGTTGTTTCTAAAACTAGGGAAATTTCAGCCAAAATTTCCTCAAGTGTTCCTTCTGGCCCTTTTCACATTTCTTATTCTTCTGGGACACCCATGAGCATGTGTTCATGCACTTCATGATGTCATTAATTTCCCTGAGACCGAGCTCCTGTTTTCCTAGCTTATCTCCATCTCTCCAGTCTGTAAATTTCTATATGCTATTTTATAGTTTGCCAATCCTTACTACTGCAAGTTCAAAATATGCTGTCATGTTCCTCTAGGATATGTTTAATCTATTTTATTGTCCTTTCACCACCACAGGTCTGTTATCTTTCTTTTCATTGTTTCAAATCTTTTGATTCAACCATATCAGAGTCTCACCATCCATTTTAGCAGAAATGGAAAAGCTGATTCTCATTCACATAGCATTACACTTCACCAGGACTTCAATACCACCCTCAGCTGCATTATTTATTTATTTCCATGGCTCTTCACTGTTTGACAGCAGACACAATATATTACTCTTTCTTTTTTCATTCTCAGACTGTAGTTTAATGGTAACCATATAGTATTGCTGAATACATATTTTTTGAATGACTGAAAATAAATAGCTGCATGAGTTGAACAGATATTGCTAACTATTGGGGAGAAAGAAAAAGCAGTGAAGCAAACAAAAATATTGTTGGGAGAAGGCGCCACCATAAATCAGATTGAACACTAGAAGTTAGAAATCACAGACAATGGATATTTTCATGCTCCCAGTATCTCTATCCTGAATCAGTGATAGGGAAATCATTATGGGAAAACTTGCAGTCCTAGAGTCCACAGCTAAAGTGAGGTGAGAGTCTAATGGGATAAGAGATGACAAAGAAGCTCCAAAGCTTTCTCCCAAGGGTCAAAATAAACCCAAGTTTTCTTTTTCATTACCTTTTTTCCCTTCAGAGAACTAAATATCTTAGGGAGTGGAAAGACAAAAGAATACTTCAGTAATGAACCTCATGGGGTTTAAATTCATAAAAGCATGGAAACATAAATGCTTTGCCTACACTGTCTCAAGCCAGGTTTACCAATCTCTGCTGAGGTGGAAACATAATCTTACCTTCTAGAGACCTCAAGAGTATTTACATCTTCTTGCACTTCCTGGGATCAGAGCTTCTAACGTCATCCATCACTCAGGAAAGACTTACTTGGCATAGGTGAACTCAGAATCTTCTTTGATAATTTCTGAGAGATTCATAAAGTCTGGTCACGAGTGTGTGGAAAGTAGTATGAGTCCAGGACCCCGTTTATTGAGAATCACTTTAGGGGCATCAGCATCTGTAACACAGAGAGATAATCGTCCAAAGTCTTACCCAGGTAAAAAGCTTGTGGTCGAGGGAGACAATACACTAAACTATCTTCTTTCCTGTATCTGTCTCATCTAATATTAGCTCACACTCATGGGCTTCCTTCATGGAAGTACATTGTTGACCACATCTATCAATTTTTTCTTAAAATCATTCAACACAAACCCATTCATAATTCCTTCATGGTAGGCACTAAGTGTTACTCTCAGAATAAATGAATGAGTAAGATAATGTTCTTTATTTCAAAGAGATTACATCTAAACACGGCAACAAACATAGAAATGAGCGCATGCAACATCCTGAGGTGGAAACTGAAGTCTTGGTGAAGTGGATTCAAAAGTTTGGACTTATCTGTTGAGGTTTGGGAAGGTTTCCCAAGGGTTCTGGGAATTGTACTAACCCTGGCAAGTGGAATATTTTCCTTACATTAGCAATTCTAAGAGGATAAGAGGATATAAACCCACCAAGAAGAGAAGACAGGGAAACAAATGTGAAATAAAATATAATTGTAAGGTGTGGTTAGGTTTAAAAGTGGATCTTAATACCTGATCACAATGAGAGTGAGAGTGTGAGAAAAGCAACCTGATCTTGGACAGGTTGTCAGCAGCCGCATTGCAGAGAGCTTTGTGTTTTGTTCACAGGATTAATATTCATGTTTGAATTTATTGGAGAGTCAGTGCAGGGATTTTAGAAGTTGATGTTCAAGACAATTCTTGCCCTGTGGAATGTTCTGGATCAGTTTCTATTGTCAAATTCCTGAGAAATGATGAGGGCTGGAAATGGCACAGTTTCAGTGGGCTTGGAAGTTTGGGGAATGAGTTTGGGTGGGGTTGAATCACAGCCTATAAAAATATTCTTCATTAATACTAAGCACAGTGTAGGACACTATATAGTCTTTTTTTATTCTATCAATTATATGAAATTGGTATGTCTGTTCTGATTTAATGAGTGTTGTATGTGAATCTTACAGCAGAGTTAAATTCTTTTCCATGGCTTATAATTGCACCTGGAATGAAAATCAGAGATGGTTTCTTAGGTTTTCACATTTCACTAATACCTTTACATTTTAATAAATGTATTTTTAAAAATAGTGTGAGACTTACAGGACAATGGCGAGGATAGTTGAGACAATTTCCAGAACATCACATCCATTTTCCCCTATTCTGAACATCTTCCATCCACAATACCACACTTCATCTATTTGTTATAAACAACAGTTTCTCAGACTCTACTCCTTTTAGATGGCACAGATATTTTTCAGGGGTGTTGGTCAAGTATATTGTAAAAAGTCCTTCAGTTGGAATTTGTATGATGTTCTCCTCATGAGTAGCCTGGGAATATACATTATGGAGAAAAACCCCAGAGGTAAAATTCTATTTTCTTTGCATTATGTATCCAGGGCATGTCTCATCAATGTGACTCTTCACTGTAGATGTTGACATTCAACAACAATGCTTGCCAGGTTTCCCCACTTCAAAGTTCCTTATTTCCTTGCTTTTCCATATATCATCTTTGGAAGGGGATTAATATGTGAAGACCACGCTTTAGGGTTGGGAATTACTTCACATTCCTGAGACAGCAGTATCTACATAAATCATTGGAATGCATCTGCATGGGAGATCTTTGCCTTCTTCCTCATATAATAAATAACATATTCAAATCATTATGGACTCCTGACATTTATTTTATACTTAGGGTTGTGATACAAAACTACTTTATTTATTTTGCGGTGAGGTTTCTGTTGGGCAATGGGATATCTTTCACAGGTGCTCTGGGTCTCTAGGATTAATCCTGATCATTTAATGCTTCATTTTAGAACCTAGTTAATTTCTGGTAGTACAAGATGCTCGAGGCTCTTCCTGCATATTTCTGTTCCAGGTCTAGGGCAAGCCATTTCTCCAAGAAACTTTTTTGGAAGAATGGAGTTAAAATTAAGGTCTGGGCACTATGTGTACTCCGTATTACTAGGACATCTAGGCGCTCTCCAAAGACAGAGTGAGAAAATATATGTGTCTGCCAAGTTGTGCATATACATAGACCAATAGATATGTCTACATGTAACTCTCTATCTATATTAACCTACTCATGCTGATGTGTCTCACTCTAAAACCATTACCAGGCAGAACATTCTAGTCTCCTCCTCTTGCTTATGATTAACCACCCACTCTGCAGTGGGAAACATATTCTTCTCACCTTCTACCATCTACTTAATGTCTTGATTGCAGTGTACATGTGCAGATGTGATAGAATTGTCAACCAAGGCTATGGTGAGATAAATTCTATCCACTAGAATACAGTACTTATGCTTTCTGTTCCCTTTATTTTCCAGACTTCATTCATATCCAGTATGACCATGTCAGCACTTTACCCCCTCATCCCCTCAGCAAGAGTGTTCCATACATTTGTAATACAATTAGATTGTTTTATCCCATTTTGCATTCCATCCTGGCATTCCTATTGCCTTGACAATTAATCTCTTTTCTTGCATATACTGAGGGTTATTCTTTGTTTTGTAAAGGTCAATGTGTTTTCACAAATGCAAAAAATCATGCTTCTATTATTATAGGATTATACGGAATAGATTCAGTGCTCTAAAAATTGCTCTCTGGTTCACCAATTCCACCTTCTACCCTCTTCCCAATTCTTTGGTAACCAGTAATCATTTTATTGTCTCTATTATTTGGGCTAATCCAGAAAGTTGTATAATTGAAATGATACTTATGCAGGATATTTAAACTGGTTTGCTTCAATTATCAGTAATCATTTCAGATATATCCTTGACTTTTGTGACTTGAGGGAACATTCATTTTTATCACTGAGTAATGTTCCATTGTATAGACATAGCAGAGTGTGTTTATCCATTGACCTTAAAGGACATCTTGATTGCCTTGAGATTTTGGAGTTATACATAAAGCTGCTATAAAACATTCTTGTGTAGGTTTTTTGTGTGGACACAAGTACTCAAAGAAGCTGGTTATCTAAGGACACAATTTCTGGACTGAATGGTATGACTATGTTTAGTTTTGCTAAATACTGCCGAACTGTACTATGGCTGCACCATTTTGTGTTTTCACTGGCGGAGAATGAGTCTGTACTGCTCCACATGATCAACGGCCCATGTATTGTCAGTGTTTAGGTCCTCAGGTATTCTAAGAGGTGTGTGATGGTATATCACTGCAGTTTAATTTTGCAATTCCCTAATGACAAATGACTGAGCATCTTCTCACATATCTGTTTGCCACCTGCATATCTTCTTAATTTCAGTTTCTGTTCAGATTTTTTACCCATTTTTTAATTGGGAGTTTCCTTTTTTATTGTTGGGTGTTAAGAGATTTTTTATATCAGATAGAAATCATTTATTAATATCTTTCACATAGCAAACATTTTATATTTTAATAAAGTACAATTTTGAAATATTCTTCTCTTATGGATCATGATTTGGGTGCTATTTCTAAAACTCATCCCCAAAGTACAGGTCACCAGATTTTCTTGGATGTTTTATTCTAGATGTATTATACTTTCAATTTTAATTTTGAGTACATTATTCATTTTGAGTTAATTTTTGTGAAATGTATACAATGCTTGGCTAAGTTCCTTTTCTGTTTTTGTGTGTATGCCATTTTTCCACAGCAGTTGTTGAAAAAAATGTACTTTTTCCATTAAATTATTATTGCCTCTTTGTCAAAGACCAGTTGGCTGTGCTTGTGTGGGTCTGTTTTTGACCTCCCTAACATTTGATTGTGTGTCTACTGAATTCTCTTAGATTAGTTCATGTGCCGATTTCACTAATACATAATTTGATCATCACATCTGTATAGTTAAACTTGAAATCTGGTAGTATAGATGCACAACTTTGATTTTTTTTCAGTATCGTTTATGTAATCTAGGACTTCTGCCTTTCCCTGTAAAATTGAGAATTATTTTGTCAATGTCTATAAACTGACTTTTTGCCATTGAGGATGGGATTGAATTGAAAGTGTAGATGAGGTGGAGAAGAAATAGAATATTAACAATATTGATCTTTCTATCCATAAATATGTAAAATTTTATTTATTTAAAATTTTGTTGTAGTAATCTATGTATAACTTAAAATTTCACAGCCTAACCATTTTCAAGTGTGCAATTTAGTAATATTGATTACAATAAAAATACCAATATGCATGTCCCAACTTTTTCATTACATAGGGCAGAGTAACTGGTCAAATGATTTTTGAAAAACATAAAGGCTAAGAGCATTTTTAGTGGAGCATATTACCTTGAGAATAAGTTAAAAATTCTAAAAAAGAATGGCTTGTGAAGAACAGTATAAAGGAGAAGGAGGAACATGTATTTACTCTGATATTTTGAGATAGAGGTCAATAAATCTGTATATAATTAATAAAAAATTATTACAATATGTTTGCAATACAAACCAAAGCATTTACGTTAATTTGCCAACAGCCACTTGTACCTAAACCTGCCTTGCTCTTGTCTCTGTTCCAGCAGTTTCATGAGTTACATGGAATTAGAAAATGAAACACGTGTTTCAGAATTTTTCCCCCTGGGGCTCTCAGAAGACACAGAAGTGCAATCCCTCCTATTTGCTCTTTTCCTGATGATGTACCTGGTCACTCTCATTGGGAACCTGCTCATCATCCTGGCCACCATCTCAGACGTCCACCTACACATGCCCATGTACTTCTTCCTTGCTAACCTGTCTTTTGCAGGCATCTGTTTCAGCTCCACCACTGTCCCAAAAGAAGCTGGTGGGCATCCAGACAGAGACCAAAACTATAAGTTTTGGGAACTGCCTCACCCAGATGAATTTTTCTTGGTTTTTGGAGAACTAAACACCTTCCTGTTAACCGTGATGTCCTATGACCATTATGTGGCCAACTGTCACCCACTGCACTACATGGTCATCATGAACCCCAGGCTCTGTGGTCTCCTCCTGCTGGTGTCATGGATGTTGAGTGTTCTGAACTCTATTTCACTTGGTCTAATGGTTTTGCAATTGTCTTTTTGTACAGAGTTGGAAATTCCCCACTTTTTTGTGTACTTTCTCAAGTAATCCACCTTGCATGTTCTGACACCTTCCTCAATGGCCTAGTGATGTATGTTGCAAGTGGAATTCTGGGTGAGATCTCACTCACTGGCATCCTTTTCTCTTACTCTAAGATTGCATGTTCTATTTTGAGAATTTCATCATGTGGAGGCAAGTATAAAGGATTTTCTACCTGTAGGTCTCATCTTTCAGGTGAGTCCTTGTTTTATGGTACAGCCTTTGGAGGGTATCTTAGTTCCACAGCTACACAAAACACAAGGGCAAGTACAATAGCTTTTGTGATGTACACAGTGGTCACTCCCATGCTGAAACCCTTTATCTACAGTCTTAGAAACAAGGACATAAAGCATGCCTTAAAAATAATTTCCTGCTGAGACAGTCTCTATGTGCAAGTGTCCTTCGTCCCAAGTTCAGAAATTTACTCTTCATTAACAAAGGCTAAACACTGTGAAAATGACTCTTATCAGTGTATATAAAGTTAATATGCTATTTTATTTGTTACTAGAACTTTATCTTTATTTTACATCTATCAAAAATCATTATATATTCTGTATTTTCTTTAAATCATTTGACATCTAGGGCTATATTCCCAGGATTCAGTATTGAGTTGGACTCTTCTGCCTGAATATTCAGTGGTAAATGTTTAATACAGGTCATTAGGGACATATAAAATTATTGTAATTACTGGAGGTGCTGAGGTGCATTGCCTCCCTAAAAGCAGAAATAAACTGCTCTTGTGTTATGTGCTTTTGGCCAAAACTATTCGTCATTTCAAATGCTTTGTATCTGTTGCCAGGATTGTGTTAATCAGCTCTTGAAACAGGGCATGTCCTGGACTTCAGTAGCAACATGATGAAGTTTCAATAACCCATATCCATCCCCATCTATGACTTTCTCTTGTATATTCCATAAAAGTCAGGTGAGGATATAAGAGACATTACAGCCCCTGATTCTTCAATCATTGATGGTTTTACTAATCACAGGATTTTTTCAGGGATACAAATTTGTTCTTTAAGCATTGCTTTTATTGGCAGGGATTTTGTCAGTAACTTTCTCTTGGCACTTCCTACACTCATAAGCCTCCTTAACTGATCCTGAAAAGCAATTTGGGTCATTTTCCCATTGCCAACTGTCTCTTTTTATACTATAAATGCAAGATATCAGGTAATAACATCACGGGTTTTTGTAGACGTCCTGTGTTCTTTGTGAGGTAGAATACCGCTAATGCTTTCTTCATCAGAGCCATTGGCAAATTAGACTGACATTTTCAGATAAGAGATTGCTCTGAAGTAATGGCCATTTGGGGAAAAAAGATGTTGTCATTTATTTTATTCATTTTGTATCTTTGGTTGAGCTGTGAATTCACTTATATTGGAATATACTAACCCAAGGATCAAACTCTGTTTTAGTCATACCCACATCTGAAATGTAATTTACAGGCAGAAGAGATTTTGATCCACACAGCATTGCAAATATTTTGGTTTTGATTGTGTCGAATCTGAGGATTAATATTCTCAGCTTGTCATTTTTTGATGTTGTGAGGTGCACTAACAGAAAGACCACACAATGTCAATTTGCAAGCCAATTAGGAGTCTTTATTAGCCAGCCAGCGACTGCCCCAGAAATCTCAAGAAGGAGGATTCAGAGAGAAGCACCATGGGGCTTGCAGGGTGGACTTATAAAGGCTGAAACCACAAGCTTATTCACAGAAGCAGAGAAGTGGCATTTGTTTCACAGACCAACATCCTGGTTTTGCAGCTGTAAGCAAGCAAGCTTATCTACAGAAGCTAAGAGTGCTATTAGCTTTTTCAAAAACAGGTTTGTGTGATTCCCACATCCTGGCCCCATTACCGGGCATTCTTCATGGGCATGGGGGGGACTTTCCACTTTGCTGGGGTTGAGCTCCTGATCCCTTACATTCCCCATTGGTTTTTAGGAAAGAATCAAATCATTGTTCTTGTGTGGGGATGTGGTGATAGTGGGTTTGCAAGACCAGGACTTATACTGCTTGTATTTTTTTTAATATATGCTCTCAGACAGTTTATTATACAGGGTCCAAATATTAAGCCTAATAATATGAGAATTATGGGTCCTGTTATGATGGTATAGAGCATGGTTGGCCATGGGGACCAGGAAAACAAATTTTTATAACAGTTGGTTTCAGTTTTTCGGCATTCTTCCTGCTTTCATAACCTGCCACGGACTAGGGATAGACTATAACTTGGTGAGGGTTTTTCCCCATGACCCCCACCAGGGATATCAGGAGGACCCAGAGGGGTTTCTGGAAAGTCCTATCTTTAGTGGGTCCTTGGTTCGCTGGATGGTCCATTTTCCAGGGAGCTGGTCTGGGGCAGCTTTCTTGACTTGGGTGTAATGAATGCAGTGTCGTTTTCCTGTAACTTTTTACTGTTGTTGGGGTTGTGAGGATTATTGGCAGGGGTCCTGTCCACCGAGCCTCCAAGGTGGCTGACTGAAGACTTTTAATCAAAACCAGGTCTCCGGGCTGCACCTGAAATAGATCTTTGTTAGGGGCAGGATTTGTTGGTCCCAGATAGGCTGCCTTCACCAGTTCCCGGGTGTGCTGGGTGGCAGAGTGCAGGGCCTGTAATGATTTTAGAAGAGAATGATTATTTAACTCAGCTATTTTCTCTTCCCCCAACTTAGGAATTAGTGTGGGTGGTCACCCAAACATGATTTCATATGGGGTAATTCCCTTAACATAGGGAACACATCTAGTCCTTCGGAGGGCAAATGGAAGGAGATTCACCCAGTTTTCACCAGTCTCAAGCTTTAGTTTATTCAAAGTTTCTTCTAGTGTTTTATTTATTCTCTTAACTTGCCCTGAACTCTGTGGCTTATAAATATAATGTAATTTCCATTTGATATTTAATACTTTTGTGAACAATTGGGTAATTTGGGTCATGAACGCTGGCCCATTGTCAGACCCAATGGTAGTCGGGAAGCCAAATCGGGGGACAATTTCGGAAACTAGCTTTTTTACTACTATCTGTGCTGTCTCAGTTTTGGTAGGAAATGCCTCTAACCATCCGGAGAACATGTCAATGAAAACCAGCAAGTATTTTTATCCATATGGGCCAGGTATTATTTCCATGAAGTTCGTTTCCCATTGCTCTCTTGGGTTTTGTCCTCTTAACCTGGTTGCTTGGGGTATCTCCTTTCCCCAGCTGGGATTTACCTGGGCGCAGATATGGCATCTCGATGACACCTGCTGGGCATGATGCTGCAAACGGGGAATGTAGTAGTCCCTCTGCAAGAGTTCAGTTAGTTTCGTACTGCCCATGTGTGTACTTTGGTGAGCTTGGGCAATTAAATTGTGCCCCAATTACTCTGGCACTAGGATCTTCCCATCTGGGAGAATTTCCCAAACATGCGGATCTGTTTTAGTGCCCAGAGTTTTGCCCAGTTTAATTTTTTCCCCAGTATATTTTGGAGGGGTTGGTAACAGTCACTTCGGCAAAACTGGAAGTATCTGCAGTGTCCCCACTGGCTTTTGGGCAACTTCCTTTGCCGTTCTATCAGCCAGGGCATTTCCTTTGGTGATTTGAGTTCCAGCAGTCTGATGTCCTTTGCAATGTATAACAGCTGCCTTTTTTGGTAACCAAATAACCTCTAGTAAGGTGAGTATTTCTGGTATATTTTTTATTTCTTTTTTTTTCCCGATGTCAAAAGTCCCCACTCCTGATACAGTGCCCCATGGACATGCGCAGTTGTGAAGGTGTATCTGCTGTCCATGTAGATGTAGACAATTTCCCCTTTTCCCACCTTAGAGCCTGGGTCAGAGGTATTAATTTGGCTTTTTGGGCTGAAGTCCCATGTCCTAGGGCCAGGGCCCAGATAACCCATTCCTCAGTTACCACCACTGTCCCCACATACCTGATTCCCTCCAAGATGTAACTGCTCCCATCTGTATATACTTTTTCATCAGGATTTGACCAGGGGTTGTTGGTGAGGCCAGCCCTCACATTTGTGAGGAGTGCCAGGACCTTGCAGCAGTCATGGATGGGCTTGGACGGGTCATCATCCAGGAATAAGGTGGCGGGGTTAAGGGCCATTGCTCTCAGAAAGCAGATTCTAGGGAGATCTAGTAGCAGTACTTGATATTCGGTTATCTGGGCATTTGAGAGCCATTTCTTGGGCGGGCGTTTTAGTAATGTTTCTACTGAATGTGGGGCCACTATTTGTAAGTTTGCCCCAGAGTTAATTTGGATACTTCTTTAACCAAAATAGCAGTGGCGGCAATGGCCTGGAGGCAGTTTGGCCATCTGGCTGCTACATAGTCTAGCCTCTTAGACAGGTAGGCAACTGGCCTTTTCCATGGTCCTAATATTTGGGTTAGGACCCCTTTAGCTATTCCCCAGGCCTCAGCAACATGCAGTTGAAAGGGTTTTGACAGGTTAGGCAAGGTTAAGTCAGGAGGGCTTACAAGCACCTGTTTCAGTGTTTTAAAAGCCTTTTGCTCAGTTTCAGTCCAGGTTACAGTTTCCTCTCTTCCCCCTGTACTAGTATATAAGGGCTTGGCTATTTCTGCAAATCTGGGTATCCAAAGTCAGCAATATCCAACTGCCCCCAGGAATTCCCGTACCTGCCTCTTCGTCTTTGGTTGGGGTATCCTTAAGATAGCTTCAACCCTACTTGAGGATAGCGTCCTCCTTCCTTCCTTTAGTTTGTATCCTAATTATGTTGCTGATTTGGTGCAGAGTTGGGCTTTTTTAGCTGAGACCGGATAGCCTAACTGGGCTAGCTCCTGCAGTAAATTTTCAATTGATTTTTACAGTCTGACAGGTTATTAGCTGCCAGTAAGAGCTCATCCACGTATTGTAGCAGGGTTATTTCTGGATGCTTTTGTCTAAAGCTGCCCAAACCTTGATTTAAGGCTTTATCAAACAGTGTGGAAGAATTCTTAAAACTCTGTGGCAACCGGGTCTTGGTTAATTGTCCAGAGAATACCCCCTCTGGGTCAATCCATTCAAAAGCAAAAATGGGTTGATTTACCTCAGCCAGAGGAAGCGAGAAGAAGGCATCCTTTAAGTCCAGAACAGTATAAACCTGTTGGCTGGGAGGTAACAGGCTCAGGAGCATACATGGGTTAGGCATAGTGCAGTGAATGGTTTTAACTCTTTCGTTCATTTCCCGGAGGTCTTGTAATGGCCTGTAATTCTTGGTCCCGGGTTTTTTGGACCGATAGAAGGGGGGCATTCCAGGCCGAATGTCAGGGGACCAGAATGCCTGCCTCCAGGAGGTTTTGATATAGACTGAAATGCCTCTTTTAGCCTTTAAGCCTATCAGGTATTGTTGGACTCTGACCGGTGTGGTAGTGCTAGTCACCTGGACAACAATGGGGGGGGCAGTGGGCAGCTAATCCTGGTAGGTTAGTCTCTACTCATACGCCCAGTATTTTTTCTTTAAATTCCCACAGGTACAGGCCTGGCACCGGTAGTGTCACCTCTGCAATAAGTAAATACTTTTCCAATAAGGGGCAAGTGAGGAGGATTGCTGAGGGGTTGGTATTGAAGGAGAGCTCGGCTGAATCATTTTTGAAAGAGATGATGCCTGTAATTTTTTGAGAAGGTCCCTTCCCAAAAGGGGGTATGGACACTCTGGCATCACAAGAAATGAGTGGGTAACAGTCTCTTCCCCAAGGTTAGTGATTAATTTTTTGTCCATTGGTAAGACTTTGTCTTTCTTGTTGCTCCCTGTATGGGGATTTTTTTCTTTATATATGGGCCCTTCTGCCTGTTGGAGGATGGAGAAGTTTGCCCCAGGATCCACAAGAAATTTTATAGGCTTGCCCCCAATTTTCAAGGTGACCTTAGGCTTCCAGGGGCTCAATGGAATGGAGCCCTGGCCCCATCAATTTGCCTTTTCAACTAACACGGGGGCCACTTTCAGCCCTTTAGGTCCTCTTTTAGGACATTCATTTTTCCAATGTCCGTTTTCTTTGCAGTAGGCACATTGGTTTGCACCTAGGCCAAATTTCCTTCCTTGGTTTCCCCTCCTTTCCTTAGAAGATTTCTGTCTGCCTTTTTGCTTCTCCTGTTTGGCTATTGCAGCTATTAAAATTCTAGCTATTTTCTTTGACTGCATGGTCCCAGGGTTATCTCTGTTATTGAAGATTTTCTGGGCTATTTCTACCAACTCAGACAGTATCTTTCCCTCAAATCTTTCCAATTTTTGTAATTTCTCCTTATATCTGGGGCTGACTGGGTAACAAATGCTATATATACAGCTCACCTATTTTCAGGCACCTCTGGATCTATGGGGGTGTACAAGCAGTATGCCTCAAGAAGGCATTCAAGGAAAGTGGCTGGGGATTCATCCAGCTTCTCTATGGTCTTACTTACCTGAGATAAGTTGGTCAGTTCCCTGGCTGCCGCTTGTATCCCCTGGAGCAGAGTCTGGTGATACCAATTGAGAACCTCCTTACCTCTATCAGTGTTGGGGTCCCATCCTGGATGGGTGGAAGGGAACAGAGCCTCTAATCAGGTTGGCTCGGCAGTTGGCTGTCTGTCAGGTCCAAGAATTAATTTCCTCACCTCTTGCCCAGGTCTTGTTCCTCAGAGGTGAAAAGGGCCTGGAGGAGCTGTTGGCAGTCATCCCAGGTGGGCTGGTGGGTAAAAAAGACAGTCTCCAAGAAGGAGATGAGTCATTGGGGGTTTTCAGATAAAGAGGGGTTCTGATTTTTCCAGTTATATAGATCACTGGAGGAAGGGGACATAGACCATGAAAGGTGGGCGGTCATCCCTCAGAGAAGGGCCAGCCTGTCTCAAAGGTAAATTGGGGCCCCAGAAGAATCCGGTGACTGTCCACCAGAGAAGGGATGGTAAGCAGAGCCACTGCTGGTATGAGGGGGCTGAATGACACCTCCCGGCTATCAGAGGGTCTGATCACCGCCTCTTGGTTGCTTCTCCCCTCTGGTGTCAGAGGGGGCAAAGGGGCTATTGGATATGGGGAAGGGTCCATTAAGAGTGGATCCTATGGTGGTCCCATCAGTACTGGGACCCTATTAGTCATTTCTTTCTGAGTGTTTTTCAGTACGAGGGCCGTTTTGGTTTGGGGGGGTCTTCCTTTTTGGGACTCCAGGCAAGACCGTAACCACTTGGGTTTTTCTGTTAGAATTTCAATTTAAAATATTTGGTCAAAGAGACTGGAATTACCAAAGACAATTCTCTGAACCTTATATGCTAAATTGAGGTCTCTAGTGCCTTCTGGAGGCCATCCAATTCCAAAGGTTGGCCACTCCCGTGAGCAAAAAAGCTTAAGGTGGAAACCATCTACGGAGGCTCCATAATCCTTTGCCTTCCACTGGAAGTCCTGGAAATTCTTAAGAAAACATTTAAGAGGGGTGCACGGGGAAGACTTAGACTGGCCCATAGTAGTGACAGGGAGGAAAGTAGCAAGAAGTGGGAGACACAAAATACTACACAACAATACCGACAACAGGACAAACAGACCAAATCAAACAACAATGATCCCAAGCAACCTCTTGCTATTGGACCTGACCATGGAAGTAACGCTGTGTCCAGCCTTCCAGGTGGTCCCCAAATGGATCAAACAAATACTATATTCACTGGTGATATTTCCAGAAACAAATGACTCCACCAATATTTGTATAATTTTGGAGAGTCCTGGGGAATTGGCCCAGTTCCTGGTCCTTACCTGGGGTGGAGGAGCATCTCTTCGAGACCTTACAGTAGGTCGGACCCCGGTTGCAGGGGCAACTCCCTGGACCTGTGGTCACCAGGCGTCCCATTAGGGACAATCTCACTGGGGCCTCCAAATGTTGTGGGGTGCATGAACAGAAAGACCACACAATGTCAATTTGCAAGCCAATTAGGAGTCTTTATTAGCCAGCCAGTGACTGCCTTAGAAATCCCAAGAAGGAAGATTTAGAGAGCAGCACCATGGGTCTTGCAGGGTGGACTTATAAAGGCTGTAACTGCAAGCTTATTCACAGAAGCAGAGAAGTGGCATTTGTTTCACAGACCCACATCATGGTTTTGCAGGTGTAAGCAAGCAAGCTTATCTACAGAAGCAGAGTGCTATTAGCTTTTGCAAAAACAGGTTTGTGTGATTCCCACATCCTGGACCCATCACTGGGCATTCTTCATGGGCCTGGGGGGTACTTTCCAGTTGGCTGGAGTCGAGCTCCTGATCCCTTACAGTCTCTCCAGGGCAAATAAAAGACCTACCTTACTCCACATACATTGAGTTTGAATTCTCAACAAAATATTTTATCACATAAACCACAGTTTTCCAAAATCTTTCATAAGCACTTTCTTTAGGGATGACAATAAACAATATATAGAGAGTCATGCTTTGTCATTGGTAATCATGCACTAGTTGTATACATTTATCCAAAGTACACAACATCATTGTGATCTCACTTCCAACAAGTACATGTATCAATTCCCAGAATCTTACACAGGAAGATCCACACATTTGCAATCAGTTCCTGTATCTAATAATTTACTTGCATTACTCCTATTCTTTAGGCAGAAATCTCATTCAATAAAAATCTCTAAAAAATTTCTGAAGAAATTTAGTAGCCATATACTCTCAATAGTTCTGATGAAGTTAGAGGAATGTCTTTCAACTAGAAAAAAAAAACTGGAAGAAAAAAAACCGCTTAGCAAACAGTTCAGCCACGAAATTTGATGATTCTGCTATCCTCAGAAACATTGTATAATCAAGAAGACTCCACTAAAGTGTTAGATCAGAAAATGCAACATTTTCTGCTGTTCAGGTAGTAAGAAGCTCTTCCCATAAGTATTGATTACATATGCACCTGCTAGTTCACCATCCTCTCCAACACAGGAACCAAAACCGGAGGGAGGGAGAAATGCCTGTTAAGGGCCAGTCCACCTCATCCACATCACACTGTATCATGTAGACGCCATGCAGGATATCAAACTTACTGACACTTGAGTGTCCTTCAGGAGGAAGGGTGATTGTATCTCTTTCAAAATTTCCAAAAACTTCCTGTTTTCTTTCCAATGCACTCAGCTAGTAGACAGGTTTGGAAGAAAACATATTTTTGCAGAGCATGTCCTGAGTGAGTAATGGCAACCGTTACTATTGTGCCATATACACTAACTCTTCAAGCTTTACTTCTATTACCATTCCAGCAACTCCAGTTTTTTTCTCAGATGAAAAATATTCCTGGGTTTGTTAGTACAACTTTATTCTTCTCTAAAACCATTAAATTAAGTGCTAACAATTATGATTCAGTCAGAATTGAGGGAATAGATTTATTCTCACAGAAAATTAAATTTTATAGTTGAAATATCTATATATAGATACAAGAAAAAAATAATCAAATTGTGTGCTATTGGTGAAAAAAGTGCAGCATTGGGTTTTGTTTGAAGAAGAATGTTGAAGAATCATTACAATTTAGATATCTGCAAAAGAAATTTTCAGGAATCATGGTGAGAGATAAACATCATATTACAGAGGAAAATACTACTATTTTTCCAGCAGAAATAGGGGATTTGATTCTTGTCTTCCAACTTACAATATTTTTTACATAGAAGGAGGAGAAGATTCACTTTGAGTCAATGTGGTCTGTTCAATAGTATTCCATTGGATACATCCAATAACTACTTACTGGGACCCTTGCATGCAAAATTTAAGGCATAAAAAAGAGATGCAAGCTTTCTATTGGAAGTTTAATTGTCAAGAGTAAGAGAAGTCAGAATGAACACTGTCAGAAACAGGAAATGTGATTTAAACTCATACACTGTAGAAATCAGTAACAGAGACCTCACCACTAAGAATGCACCATAAAAATATAGCCACTGTCAAAGGGCATGTATGTGTTATATAGGAGGAATGAACCCTTCCACCCTTGACCAGAGCTGAGTTTCAAAGCTAAGCAAATGACCGAGTTCCAATGTTGGATGAGAGGGTCTTGGACAACATGTCCTATTGGTCTTCCACCAGTGACAACATTCTCATTTTCCCTTCGATTTCAGATCACCCTCCTCAGAATTATTGGATGCAATCATGCAGCTCTGAGATAAATCATGCAAACTCAGAGTATTGATCTGTTTCATCTCTTTATGTTTTGAAAAGATGTTTTTGCTTTTATCTGTTACCTTGAGTGGAAATAGAGTCAGTGGAAAAAAACAAACACTTTAATTAACCAGAGAAGTTCTGTTGTGCCATGGGAAAGAAATATGATGGCAAGGAATGCTTTACTTACAATACCTGCAGGAATTAGGGGAAATCTAAAAATATAAACTTATTTTATTGTCTAATGCCTTTTTCTGGATTCCACTTTGGTTTCTATTGCTGCAAATTTTCTTTGAGTTCCACGTCAGGGAAATTTTAAATTTTGATAAATGTATATTTCAACCCAGGGTGGTCTATTTGATTTGTTTTTATTTTGTTAGAAGTTGTGGTTTATGGAAAACAGATGCATAAAATACAGATTCACATATACCACCCCATCATCAAAGCTTGCATGATTGCGGAGAGTTTGTTGCAATGGATGATAACACTTTTTCTGTAACTCTACTTCTTTGTTAACAGTAGTTAATCTACCATTATTATTATTTTATACGTTTTTGTTTTAATTCTTATCTGCCCATACCGTGGATAGAGGGAGTGTCACTCACAAAGTTTTTACAATCAAATGGTCACTTGAGGAGAGCTCTATAGTTATGCAATCATTATCAAATATCAAGGCTAATGGATTACTACAGTTTCAGGTATTTCCTTCTGTCTAGTCTAACGAACAAGAAAATTAAAAGTTGGCAACATAACTATATGAGTCAGTAGTCAAAATTGTTTGTTAAATTCTAATTTCCAGTTACACTTCCCCCTCTCATTTGATCATTCTCTCAATCTTCAGGGAAATCTTGGCAATGACCATTTTACCTTCATGCTGGAAAAGGGTGTTGACCTTCCAGGGTAAGGAAAGAAACTGGTAGACGACTTCTGAGAAACTGTGACCTCTGGGTTTCAGAGCTTATCTGGGATAGCAACAATTTGGAGTCCTATGGTTTATGAATAAAATAAACTTAATAAGAAGAACTTTCAGAGATTCTTAGTTAGAGTCCAGGGTTTCCTTTATGATTTTAAGGAATACTTTTGGTGTTGCCTTAGCACACTGTGACAATATTTAGTATATGGCTGAAGCCTGCACAAGATTAACTTCCAACATGACAACTGACTCTATTTGAATTGTCCTGACCACTGAAACTGAATTTTACCTCATTTCTTTTCCTCATTTTGTTCAACAAGGTATTTTCAATCCCATGATGCCAGGGCCAGGCTCATCCCTGGGAGTCATATCCTATGTTTCCAGTGAGCCACACCTGTGAGTCATGTTCCAAATGGTGAGGGGGAAAATGAATTTTTTGCAGAGTTTGGCTTAAAGAGAGGCCACATTAGAGCAACAAAAGAGATTCTATGAGGGTGACTCTTAGGCATAGTTATAAGTAGGCTTAACATCACCATTGCAGAAATAACTTTCTTAAGGACACAACTTAAGATTCAGATAATATTAGGAATTCCTGAGATGAGGAAGATAAATACTTCCACATTTTCCCCCAGTCAAAGGGGACTTTACAATCTCTTTTTCATTTTCTGCCCAAAATACTATGGAATATATTCCTGGTATTATGTTAATCTGAAGAGAAAAACAGGATCTCACTCCCTATTTAGTAATTAAAAGAGACTGTTGCCTCCAGGAGATGAATCATGATTAAAACATAGCTGTTCTAGAGTATGTAATCCTTTCAAGCCAGGACAGACACCATATAATATTTGTCCTTTTATTCCTGGATTATTTAACTCAACATTATGTCCTGAAGTTTCATTCACCTTCTTGCATGCCTTACAATTTCATTCCTTCTTGAAAATTATTAATTCTTACCTTTCTTTATGCATTATCTTCTTGATTTCCTTAAGTTCTATGTCCATGTTTTCCCTTAGCTCAGTGAACCTATGTAGAAGAGTTCATTTGCTGTCTTTGATTTGTTCTTCAGTATCAGCACCTCTTTGAAGTTCATTTATTTTTTTCCTTTCAGTGGGTCGTGTCTTCCTGTTACTTATGTATCTTCAAATCTTTGATTCAATGTTGGCCATTTGAATATTTTGACAGGTAACTCTGGCAATCAGATTCTCCCTCTAATATTAGATTTTAGTGTAGAGTGGGCTGTATTTTGAACATCTTCTTCAACTCATAGCCCAGTTTATTCAGATAATTCAGAACAGCCCAGGGTGAACTGTGAACTTCTACCTTGCTTTCAATTCATTTACCATTCTTCTTCTAGTTTTCCCAGATGTTAAATTAGATCTTTGGCCTCAGCTTTTTCTTCATTTATAATACAGGAATTTAGGGCCATATATATCCCCCTCAGCACTGCTTTCACTGAATCACATCTGTTTTGATATGTGTTTTTGGTTGCATTTGTTCTGAAGTATTTATTGATTTCTCTTGCGATTTCTTCTTTGACCCATAGATTGCTTGTGTGTCTTGCTTAACCTCTACAAGTTTGTGAAATTTTCCATCCTTCTGCTTTGTACTGATTTCAATAGTAAATAGATTGTGTTCAAAGAAACTGTTTTAGATCATTTCAATTTTAGAAAACATATTGAAATCTGTTTTGTAGCTCAGCATGGAGTCCATCTTGGAGGATGATCAATAGACCTTGAGAAGAATATATATCCTGTTGCTTGGATATTCATTGTTCTCCATATATCTGTTAAGTCTAGTTGATTTATCATAGTATTCAGGTTTTTGGTTTCCTTATTTATACATTGATTGGTTGTTCTGTGTATTGATGAGGGTGGTGTATTGAAGTATCCAAGTAATATTAAACAGATGTCTATTTCTCACTGCAGTTTGCTAGTTACTGACCTTATGTATTTACTGTTCTCCAGTTAGGATCATAAACATTTATGTTTGCAATTTCTTCGTGGGGAATTGTGCCTTGCATTAATATAATATGTCCTGTTTCTCTCTTATAACACTTTTGCATTTAAACACTACCTACCCCAGATCTTTTTGGTTACAGTTTGTGTGGAACATGTTTTTCCAATCGTTCACTGTCAATCTCTTTGTTGCCTTTGGTCTAAGGAAAGCCTTTAGATAGATCATACATTTCATGCATTCTGCCAATCTGCATCTTTTGATGAGTGCATTATTCCATTCACACTGTGTTATTACTCTAAATGCAATAATTACATCAAATACTTTATCCTTTAATTTTGCATGTCATCCTTATATTTGTCTTTCTTTTATCCTCTTCATTACACTTACTTTCTATGCCCTCCTCCAAGCTTCTCTCTCTTCTCTTTTCCTTTCAGCCTGCAGAACTCGCTTTAATATTTCTTGAGAGAGAAATATTTCCTGTTTACATGTCAATATTTTAAACTGTACATATTTGTGGAGGATAGTTTTTCCAGATAAATGATTCTTGGCTCGTTCTTCTCCTTCAGAGAAAAATATACCATTCAGAGAAAAAATCATACCATTTCCTTCTCACCTTCATGGATTCTGTTGAGAAATTGGTCCTTAATTTTATTACAGTCTGTTTGTATGTGAGGAATTGGTTTTCTCCAGTTGCTTTCAGGATTCAATCTTTATCTTTGACATTTGTCATTCTTGTTAGCATTTGTACAGTTTTATACTTATTAGAATTCATTCAGTTTTGAGTATGTTGTGCTTCCTGGGTATTTGCATTTATGTTTTTCCTAAGACTTGGGAAATTTCATTCAAAATTTCATCAAGTGTTCTTTCTGCCATTTTTCACATTTCTTATCCTTCTGGGACACCCATCAGCATATGTTTATGCACTTCATGATGTCATTCATTTTCCTGAGACCCATCTTCTCTTCTTCCATCTTTTCTCTACCTCTCCAGTCTGTAAATTTCTACATCTTACTTTCTAGTTTGCCAATCCTTCCTACTTCAAGTTCAAAATATACTGTCATGTTACTCTAAGATATGTTTAATCTCTTCTATTTTCCTTTCATTACCCAAAGTTCTGTAATCTTTCTTTTCATTCTTTCAAATCTTTTTATTCAACCCTATCAGAGCCTCAGGATCCATTTTACCAGAAATGGAAAAGCTGATTCTCATTCACATAGCATTACATTTCATGAGGACTTCAATACTACCCTTGGATGCAGTATTTATTTATTTCCAATAACTCTTTGCTGTTTTTCAGAAGGTGCATTATATTACCTTTCTTCTGTCTAATTTTTTCATTCTCACACTGCAGTTTACTGGTTACCACATTCTATTGCTGAATACATATTTCTTTAATGATTGAAAATAAATAGTTGAGTGAGGTTAATAGATTTTGCTAACTACTGGGGACAAAGGAAAAGCACAGAAACATGCAGAAATACCATTGTGAGAGCACCACTCCATAAATCAGATCAAATATCAAAAAACATAGATCAGAGACAATAGATATTGTCATGCTCCCAGAATCTCTATCCTGAATCAGTGATAGGGAAATCATTAAGACAAAACTTGCATTACTAGAGTCCACAGCTAAAGAGTGGGAATCTACTGGGATAAGAGATGAACAAGAAGTTCCAAAGCTTTCTCCCAAGGGTCAAAATAGAACCAAGTTTTCTTTTTCATTACCTTTTTTCCCCTTCAGAGAGCTAATTAGCTTATGGAGCAGAGAGATAAAAAATACTTCATTAATGAGGCTCATGGGAAATAAATTCATAAAAGCATGGAAACATAAAAGCTTTGCCTTGCATGTCTCAAGTCTGCTTTACCAATCTCTACTGAGGTGGAAACATAATTTTACCTTTTAGAGACCTCAAGTGTATTTATATCTTCCTGCATTTCCTGGGATAAGAGGTCCCAACTTCATCCATCATTCAGGGAAGAATTGGGATTGATGAACTCAGAATATTCTTTGATAATTTCTGGGTGAGTCATAGAGTCAGGTCATAAGGGTTGGGAATGTATTGAGTCCAGACCCCATTTTTTGAGTGTAACTTTAGGGACATCAACAAGGATAAACACAGAGAGATAATTGTTCAAAGTCCTACCCAGGTAAAAGGTTGTGGTCGAGGGAGATGATGAATACACTAAAGCATCTCCTTTCCCATATCTGTCTCAGTTAATGTTAGCTCACACTCACAGGCTTCCCCCATGCAGGCGTCTTGTTGACCACATTCATCAATTTTTTCTTAAAATCATTCAACACAAACCCTTTCATTAATTCCTTCTTGGTAAGCACTAAGTGTTACTCTCAGAATAAATGAAGAAGGGAGTGTTCTTTATTTCAAAGACATTACATCTAAATATGGCAACAAACATAGATATGAGCACATGCAATATCCTGAGGTGGAAACTGAAGTCCTGGTGAAGGGGATCCAAAGTTTGGGCTCATCTGTTGAGGTTTGTGAAGGGTTACCATGGGTGCAAGTAATTGTACTGAGCCTGACAGGAGGAATATATTTTTCGTACATTAACAATTCTAAGAAGAGAAGAGGATAGAACCCCACCAAGAAAAGAAGACAGGGACACTATTATGTGATTGATATATTTGTAGGGTGTGATCAAGTTTAAAAGTAGATTTTAATATCTGATGAACAATGGTAGGAAGGGTGTGAGAAAAGCAACATGAACTGGGGAAAGTTGTCAGCAGCCAGATAACAGAGAGCTTTGAGTTTGTCCACAAGATTTATATTTGAAGTTTTTTGAGAGTCAGTGCAGGGTTTATCAAAGATGATGTTCAAGAAAATTCTTGCCCTGTGGAGAGTTCTACATCAGTTTCTTTTGTCAAATTCTTGGGGAAGTGATGCAGGCTGGAAATAGTACAGTGGCAGTGGACTTGGAGGTTTGGGGAATGATTGTGGGTGGCGTTGAATGACAGGGTATACAAATATTCTTCATTAATACTAAGCACAATGTTGGACACGCTATAGTCATTATTTTTTCTTAATTTTCTCAATTATTAAATGAAACTTATATCTCTATTCTCACCTAATGAGAGATGATTTGAGACTTCCAGCAGAGTCATATTCTTTTCCAAGGCATATGCTCACACCTGGAATGAAGCTCAGAAATTGTTTCTAGATTATGCATTTTATTAATAATTTTATTTCTTCATTAATCTAATTTTAAAAAGCAGTGGGGACAGTGCAATGGTAGCTTAGCAGCAGAATGCTTCCCTGTGCCTGCCCATGTAAAAATAAATAAGTAAATGAATAAATAAATAATTTTAAAAAACAGTGTGAGACGTTAAAAAATTGCAAGGATATAGAGACAGTTTCCAGAAAATTGCATCCATTTTTGCTTATTCTGAACATCTTTCATCCACAATACCACATTACATCTATGTGTTGTAAATCACAGTTTCTAAGACTCTCTTTGTTTTTGATCACATGGATTTTTTCAGGGGTGCTGGCAAGGTATTTTTAAAAATGTCCCTGAGTTGGAATTTTCTAGATGTTCTCCTAATGATTAACCTGGGATTATGGTTTATGAAGGAAAACACCAGAGATAAAATTCTATTTTCGCTCCATTATGTATCCAGGGTACATCCCATCAATGTCGCTTTTCACATTACATGTTGATATTCATCAACAATGCTTGCGAGGTTTCTCCAGTTTAAAGTTCCTCATTTCCTGATTTTCCATAGATCACCTTTGGGAGGGGGTTAGTACTTGAAGACACACTTTAGGAGTGGGAATCAACTCACCTTCTTGAGACAGCAGTATTACATAAAAGTTTGCATACATCTGTATGGGAGATTTTTGTCTTCCTACTCATATATTATATATTTTCTTTAAATTATCATAGATTCATGACATTTATTTTATACTTTATGTTGTGATACAATACTACTTTATTTATTTTGTTGTGAGGTTTATTTCAGTTTGGGCAATGATTGTCTTTCAGAGGTGCTCTGTATCTCTTGGATCTATCTCAAACTTTGAATGCTTCATTTTATTATCTACTTAATTTCTGATGGTACAAGATGCTCCACGGTCTTCCTGTATACTCCTATTCCAGGTCTAGGGTCAGCCATTTCTCCAAGGAAAGTTTTATTGAAGAATGGTGTTAAAATAAAGGTCCAGGCACTATGTGTGCTCCGTGTTACTCGGACATCAAGGCACTCTCCAACCTCACAGTAAGAAAATACTTGCGTGTCTGCCAAGTTGTGCATATACACAGACCCACAGATACGTCTACCTGTAATGTCTAATCTATATTAACTTACTCATGCTGATGCATCTCACTCTTATCCATTTCCAGGCAGAATATTTACTGTTTTGCCCTTACTTATAGTTAACCACCCACTCTGCAGTCGGAAATGTACTCTTCTCACTTGACATCATCTACTTAATGGCTTGTTTCCAGTATACATATGCGGATTTGATAGAGTTGTCAACCTATATTCTGGTAAGAGAAGATTTATCCACTCAAATACAGTACTTATGCATTTTCTGTCCCCTTTATTTTCCAGACACCATTTATATCCAGTATTACCAATTCAGCACCTTTTCCCCACATCCCCTCAGTAGGTGTGTTTCATATGATTATAACACAATTAATTGTTTTATCACATTTTGCTTTCCATCTGGCATTCCTATTATCCTGACAATTAATCTTTTATCTGCATATACTAACAGATATCCTTTGTTTTGTAAACATCAGTTTAATAATGCATAAAGTCAGATGTCTATAATTATAGGATTATAGAGAATAGATTCACTGCTCTGATTCACTTATTCAACCTTTCTTCCCTCTCCCCAATTCCTTGAAACCAGTGTTCATTTATTGTCTCTATTATCTGAAATAATTTAGAAAGTCATATAATTGAAATTATACTTATTCAGGATGTTTAGATTGCTTTGTTTCAATGACCATTAATCACATTAGATGTATGCTTGACTTTTGTGACTAGAGGGAATATTCATTTTTATCACTGAGCAATACTCCATTGTATAGATATAGTTGAGTTTGTTAATCCATTGACCTTAAAGGACACCTTGGTTGTTTTCAGATTTTGGAGATTATACTTAAAGCTACTATAAAACATTCATGTATAGGTTTTTGTATGGAATTAAGTAATCAAATCAGCTGTATACTTAAGGGCAGAATTTCTGGACTGAATGGTGAGGCTATGTATAGTTTTCCTAAGTATTGCCAAACTGTCTTCTGACTGAAACATTTGAGTTCTCACTAGCAGTGAATGAGAGTTTTACTGCTCACCATTATCAATAGGTCATAGTATTGTCACTGTTTAGGTCCTCAAGTATTCTAAGAGGTGTGTGATATTATATCATTGTGGTTTAATTTTGCAATTCCCTAATGACAAATGATGTTGAGCCTATTTTCACATATGTATTTACCACTTGCATATCTTCTTCATTTCAGTTTCCCTTCAGAATTTTTTCCCATTTTTTCCATTGGGAGTTATCTTTCTTTAGATGGGTGTTAATGATTCTTCATATATAGGAATACAACTCATTTGTCAATATCTGTCATAGGGCATAAGCTTTATATTTTAATGAAGTCTAATTAATAAATGTCCTCTGTCATGGATCAGGATTTGGGTGCTATTTCTTAAAACGGATTATCAAAGCACAGGCTACCAGATTTTCTTGGATGTTTTATTCTAGAAGTATTTTACTTTGCAGTTTAATTTTGAGCACAGGATTCATTTTGAGTTAATTTTTGTGAAATGTATACAATGTTTGGCTACGTTCTGTTTTGTTTTCCATGTTTATATGCCATTCTTCCACAGCGTTTATTGAAAAGATCTTACTTTTTCCATTAAATTGCTTTTGCCCTTTGTCAAAGACCAGTTGACTGCATTTGTGTGCGTCTGTTTTTTAGTTCCCTAACATTCGCTTTCTGTGTCTTTTGAGTTTTCACAGATAAGTTCATGTTTCTATTTCACCAATACAACATGGTTTAATCATTGTGTTTTAATAGTTAGACTTGAAATCAGATATTATTGTATATTCTAGTTGTGTATTCTCCAACTTCCTTCTTCTTCAGTATTCTCTAGGTAATCTAGGACTTTTCCTTTTCCTTATAAACTTTAAAATTATTTTATCAAATATCAGCAAACTAACTTCTTGACATTGGGAATAGTGTTCAACTGAGAGTATAGACCAGGTGTAGATGAAATGGCATATTAATAGTATTGACTTTTATATCTATAAAGATAGAAAATTTTCATTGATTTTAAATTTTATTGTAATAATCTATATACAACTCAAACTTCTTATTCTATCCATTTTCATTGTGCAATTCAGCAATATTGATGACAGTAAAAATATTGTGCTACCATCACCAATATCCATGGCCCAACTATTTCATCACATAGTGCAAAACATCTGGTCAAATGACTTCTGAATGAAAAAAGCCTAAGAGCATTTGAGGTGGAACATATTGCCTTGGGATAAAGTTTAAAACTATGGACAAGGAAGGTTTCTTAGCAATAGCATCAAGGAGAAGAAGGAACATCTGTTTAACCTGACATTTTCAGATAAAAGGCACTAAATCTTCATATGGTTAATAAAAAATAATTAAGTTAATATATTTGCAATATACATCATAGCATTTATGTTAATTTGATGAGAGCTGCTTGTACCTAAACCTGCCTTGTTCTGGTCTCTGTTCCAGCAGTTTCATGAGTTATGTGGATTCAGGGAATGAACATGTGTTTCAGAAATTATCTTCCTGGGACTCTCAGAAGACACAGAAGTGCAGCCCCTCTTTTTTGCTCTGTTCCTGACCATGTACCTCGTCACTCTCATAGGGAACCTGCTCATCATACTGGCCCCCATCTCTGACACCCACCTGCATATGCCCATGTACTTCTTACTTGTTAACCTGTCTTTTGCAGACATTTGTTTCACCACCACCACTGTCCCAAACATGCTGGTTAACATCCAGACAGAGAGCAAAAGTATAAGTTATGGAAGCTGCCTCACCCAGATATATTTTTGCTTTTTTTTGGAGGAATAGATGCCTTCTTCTTAACCATAATTGCCTATGAACACTTCATGGCCATCTGTCACCCACTGCACTACATGGTCATCATGAACCCCCAGGCTCTGTGGTCTCCTGCTGCTGGCATCATGGATAGTGATTGCTCTGTACTCTCTTTTAAAATGCCTAATGGTTTTGCAATTGACTTTTTGTACAGAGTGGGAAATTCCTCTCTTCTTTTGCGAACTTACTCAAGTAATCCAGCTTGCATGTTCTGAGACTTTCTTCAATGAGCTAGTGATATATTTTGCAACTGGAATTCTGGATGGTATTCCACTCACTGGCATCCTTTTCTCTTACTCTAAGATCATATCTTCCATTTGAGAATTTCACCGAATGGAGCCAAGTATAAAGCATTTTCTACCAGTGGGTCTCGTCTTTCAGTGGTGCCCTTGTTTTATGGCACAAGTCTTGCAGAGTTTCTTAGTTCTGCCGCTACTCAAAACTTAAGGGCAAGTCTGATAACTTCTGTGATGTACACAGTGGTCACTCCCATGCTGAACCCCTTTACCTATGGTCTTAGAAACAAGGACATAAAGCATACCTTAGAGTAGTTTCCTGCTGAGAACGTTTCTGTGTATAAGGATCCTTTACGTCAGGTTCAGAAATTTACTCTTCATTAATAGTTTAAATACTGGGAGATATAAATCAAAATACTCTTGGTTTACAAAAAGAGCCTGATTGACATTTTTTGAAGAAGTTAGAGGTATGTCTTTCAAGTAGAAAACACAGAAAAACAGTTCAGCCAGGAAAGGTAGTATGTCTGCTAAGATCAAAAGTAGTACGTTGCATAATCAAGAAGACGCCATTGAAATTGTTGGATTGGCCACGCAGCATTTTCTGCAATTCAGTAGGAAGCTTTTCCAGTAAATATTGGTTACATATTCGCTGTGCCTGCTAGTTCACCATCCTCTCTAACACAGGATCACAAACTGGAAGGAGGGAGAAATTCCTGTTAAGGGCCAGTCCACCACATCCATGTCACACCATATGATGTAGAGTGCATGGTGTATGCCATACTTACTTATATTTGAGTGTACTTCAGGAGGGAGGGTGATTGTATCTCTTTTAAAATTTCCAAATACTTTGTTTTCTTTTCAATACACCCAGCTAGTAGATAGGCTCTGAAGAAAAGATATTTTGTAGCTCATGCCGTGAGGGATGGAAACCGTTAATACTTTTTCATATAAGTTTGTTCAACTTAATGTCCTCAGGATTCATCCAGGTTGTTGCATGTATCATGACTTTATTCCATTGTACAACTGTGTAATATTCCATCATATGAATATTCCACAGTTGGTTTATCCACTTGTCCATTGATGGACATTTGGACTGTTTTCCATCTTGGCAACTGTAAGAGTCAAGCTAAGTTTTCCTTTCACAGAAGGTGATGCCAGTAGAGAGAAGGAAGGACCTCTGACATAAGCTTAGAACCAGCTCCAAATCTTTGATGCCCAGGGTCAATAAAATGTAAATGCAATCAAAGGGGGGACCTTGGGCAGCACGTTCAAATTGGTTAGATTATGTGGATAGGCTGGAACCTCTGGAGTATTTCATCAGTGGAGAAACAGGGGAGGGGGAGCTAACTAGGCCTAGGTATAATCATTTCAGCTTTCACTTGTTTGGCACACCAGCCATCATTTTGTGTTCAGCTGGGTGTCCAATTTTGCAAAATTGTGAATTAAACCCAGGTCTCCTGCATGATCATTGTAGTATGTGTGAAATGATCTTTCAGTATAGTTTTGATTTAAATTTACCTAATTGCTAGTGATGTTGAACATTGTTTCATATGTTTTGAAGCCATTTGTATTCCTCTTTGATAAGTGTGTATGTTTTTGCCAACTTTTAAATTGGGTTGTTTGTCTTTTTGTGGTTGAATTGTAGCATCTCTTTATATATTCTGGATATTAAACCCTTATCTGATATGTCATTTCCAAATACTGTCTCCCTTGTGTAGGCTGCCTTTTTATTTTTCTGAGAAAGTCATTTGATGTGAAGAAGTATTCCATTTCAAAGAAATACCATGTATTAGTTGGGATTCTCTAGAGGAACAGAATCAACAAAGAACACTTGCAAATATAAAATTTATAAAAATGTTTTATGTGACTGCGGGAACAGAGTCAAAAATCCACAGGGCAGGCTGTGAACCCGACGATTCCGAGGAAGGTCTGGGAAAACTCCACAGGAAAGGCTCACCAGCTGAAACAGGAAGAGACTGTCTGTTCTGAATCCTCATTACAAGGCTTCCAATGATCAGATTAGGCATTACTCATTGCAGAGACACTCCCCTTTAGCTGATTACAAATGGAATCAGCTGTGGATGTAGCTGATATGCTTATGATTTAATTCTATGAAATGTACTCTTCACAACAGACAGGCCAGCACTTGCCCAACCAGACAAACAGGTACCACCACTTGGTCAAGTTGACATAAACTTAACCGTGACATACCATTTATCTATGACTTCTTTCATTGCTCACAGTTTGGGTGTAAGGTCTAGGAATCCACTGAATATCAACAAGTTCCTTAAGATATTTCCCTACTGAAATTTTAGGATTCTAGCACTAATGTTTGGGTCTTTGATCAATTTTAAGTTAATTTTTGTGTGAGGTGTGAGAGAAGGGTCCTCTTTCATTTCTCTGGACATGGATATCCAATTCTCCAAGCAGTATTTGTTGAAGAGGCTGCTCTGTACCAGTTGAGTTAACTTGACTGCCTTATCAAAGATCAATATTCCATAGATGACAAGGTCAATTTATTAATGTTCAATTTGATTTCATTGCTCAAAATACCTATATTTATGCCAGTACCATTGTGTTTTGCCCACTGTAGCTTTGTAATATGTTTTAAAGTCAGGTGTTGTGAGTTTTCCCACTTCATTTTTCTTTCCCAACATATTTTTAGCTATTTGGGGCACCCTGCCTTTTCAAATATATTTCATTATTTGTTTTTCTATTTCTGCAAAGTAAGTTGTTGGTATTTAAATTTGTATTACATTGAATCTATAAATTAATTAGGTAGAAATTGACTTTTTAACTGTAGTTAGCCTTCCATTCCATAAACACAGTATGTCTTCCAAATCAACCTGCCATGCCACTGAGGGAGTGGTGCCGACCTCCATAGCTAGGGAGACTTACAGTTGTGCACTCTGATCTTAGCCCTTCCACCTGTTCATGACTGGTGTGCAACATGTGTCTGGTCACAGAAGTCTCCTTAAATACAAATTCAGAAGAAGTCATCATATTTCTAGATTTTAGGCATGTTGACAGGAAGAATATTAAAGGACGTGGCAAATAGGCAAAGGACAGAGATTGTGTACACTGTTGAATTTAAATGGATTTACTGCAAACTTATTGTTTTATAGATTTAGTATATTAAATACAAACCACATTGTGACCACAAAGAATTATATCTGAAGTATACAGAGAAAGGTAAATAAGAAGAGAATCAATTTGCATTGCTACAACAGATCATTTATACACAAAGTAAGGCAGCATTAGAGGAAATTAGGGATGAAAAAGGTATAAAATGTACAGGAAATGAGTGACAAAATGAGTAAAGTATCTCTTGCCTTATTAATAATTACTCTTATGCAAATGACTTAACCTCTCCAATGAGCAGACACTGGTTGGCACAATGGATTTAAAAAGCATGTCACAACTATAATTTGTTTACAAGAGGCAAAAGTTAGGCCCAGAAGACTCAATGTTTGAACATGAAAGGATGAAAAAAATATTCCAAGAAAATAGTAACTGAAAGAGGCTGCATTTCTTTAACTAATAAGTGATAAAATAGACTTTAAGTAAAAATCAATTCCCCAAAACAATGAATGATTATATGTATTGATAAATAAATCAATACAATAAGACAACATAGCCATTATAAACATAAATGAATCTGTCACAGTGCTCCAAAATACATGGAGCAAACATGGACAAAATTTAAGGGGAAAAATAAATGGTTGGTGACTTCAATTACACTACATTCATATGCAGATAGAAAATCTAAGCAGGAGATCAATAAAGAACCAGACTTAGACAATGTTATAAATGAACTGCACATAAGAGAAATATACACAACATCCAACCAACAGCAGCATATATATTTTTCTTTAGTATACATGGATCATAATCCAGGATAGGCCACATAGTAGTAAACAATATGAGTGTCAATTGTTTAAAGGATTGAAATTATAAAAAGCATCTCTTAGACCACCCTGGAATGAAGCAAGAAATCCAGAAGAAAACAAAATGGGAAATAATCAAATAGGTGGAAGTTAAACAACAGAGTCTTAAAGAATCAAAGGGTTAAGGAATAAATCACAGGGGAAATTAAGAAATATCTTGTGACAAATGAAAAGAGAACAACTTACCAAAATTTTGGGATGCTGTGAAAGAAGTGCTCAGAAAGAAATTTAGTACTATGGATGTCCATATTAAAAAGGTACAAAGATCACATATTCATAAACTAACTTCACATCTGGAGGAACTAGAAAAACAAGAGCAAGCTGAACTCAAGCTAGTCAAAGGAAGGAAATCCTAAAAGTTAGAAGAAAGGTTAATAGAAAAACAATTTTAAAAACCAGTGAAACTAAAATTTGTCCCTTGAAAAGATCAATACACTTGAAAATATTTAGCTAGACTGAGAAAGAAAAAAAAAGAGAGAATGCAAATGACTGAAATTCAACATGAAATTTTGGACATTGCTTCTAATAGTGAATAATAAAAAAGATCATTAGTGGATATAAAATAACATGCCAACAATCTAGTTCATCTAAGAGAAATGGACAAATTCATAGAAACTCACAACTTACCTAAATGACTCAAGAAGAAAAAGAAGATCTCAATAGACATAAAAAGTAAAGAAGATTCAATCAGTAATTAAAAACCTCCCAACAAATAGACATCCAGGACCATAAAATTTCATTGGTGAATTCAATCAAAACTTCAAAGAAAAAATATTTCCAACACTTCCCAAACTCTTCAAAATAGGAGAGGAGGGAAGTCTTTCTGACTCATTTTATGAGGTTTATGTTTTGTGATATTGAAGCTACATGAAGACATTACAAGAAAAACAAATGACCATTTTCTCTTATGAATAAAAGCATTAAATCATTAACAAAGTACTAGCAAATCAATTACAACAGAATACTGAAGGCAATGTCCACCATCACCAAGTGGGATTTATTGCAATATGCAAGACAGCACAACATAAGAAAATCAATGCCATAAACTACCTTAGCAGAATGAAGGGGAAATCACATGATAATCTTAACTGATGCAGAAAATGCATTTGATAAAAAACTAATGACTTTTCATGTTATAAAGCACTCTCCAACCTGTCCTGTTCTGTTATCTAATTTATCTTCACCACCACCCATAAGATGCTGAGGAATATCAAATCATAGAACAAAGCCATTTCCTATGCAGGCTGTCTCAGATGTACTTTTCCTTACACTTTGCAGTGCTGGAGGATTTCATCTTGAGCATGATGGGTTATGACCACTTTGTGGCCACCTGACAGCCTGCACTACATTGTTGACATGAATCCCCAGCTCTATGTCTTGCTAATTTTGTGGTCCTGGATCATGAGTGCACTGAATTCCTTATTACACAGCTTAATGGTTTTGCAGCACTCCCTTTGTGCATATTTGGAAATCCCTACTTTTTCTGTGAACTTAATGAGATGATCCAGCTTCTTTGTTCAAAACCCTTTTATCAATGGCATAATGTTTTATTTTGCAAGTAGGCTGCTGGGTTTGGGTCCTCTTGCTGGGGTCCTTTCCCCTTATGAAAGATTGTTACCTCCATACGTGCAATATCCTCAGCTCAGTGGAAGTACAAAGCATTCTTCACCTGTGTGTCTCACCTGTCAGTGGTATCCTTAATTTTATGGTACAAGTCTAGTGTGTACTTTAGTCCTGCTGCTACATGCAACACACATTTAAATGTACCAACTTCCATGTTGTGCACCGTGGTTAGGCCCATGCTGAACCTCTTTACCTATAGTTTGAGTAAAAAGGATATAAAAAAGATTCTGAGAAAATTCCTCAGTAGGAAGTTGAAACATCATTTGTTATGAGGATATGGAAGTGCTTTTGATTTCAGAGATGAAATATCCAGAAATTGTGACTTTTTATCCAAGCATGGAAGTAGGGAATGTCTCTTTCTATTTATTTCATAGTGTTACAATGTGTTTGATTTAAAGCACCCTTTTTAAATTAAGCTTTCACAAGTCTCTTGTGTAGTAAACATCCTTTCACCTTGTCCACCTACCCACTCTTCCTACAATTTTCCCAATCTTGGATGAGAGATAAGTTATAAGAATAGATTTCTTGAAGAAGATTTATTTCTTAATTGATGTTAAAATCACAAGGAAGATTTTCCCTTTCTTTTTACTGAAAGAGTTGTGGTGGGCTGTCCTACTCTCATGCAAAATGTACCTATATCAGTCAAGCCTGTTTATAAAATTATAATATGAAGGAAACTGGAGCAATTCACTTTTGTGTCTGTCGTCCCACTGTATATATGTACCTTGAAAGATTTTTCTAGTAATGGTGGCTTTCACATACTGGTGTTTCATGGAGAAGGTCCTCTAGCTTTATCCTCCTTATTAAGATCCTGTTGTCTTATTAAGCTCATTGTCATCAGTAATTATAATGGATGGTCTCTGGAATAAGGTACTAGAAGAAAAATTGTTCATTCAGTGTATGTCTTTCAAAGGGAGTCTAGTGTTGCTTCCATGGGACTGGAGTGTGAAGGATATTAAGGAATAATGAGAAAGAAAGAGACAGATGGGATCAGGTGGTCTGAAGATCAGCCATAGCAGACAACAGACAACTTTATTCTTAACTAGTTCCTGCTTATATATTACAGGGTTTATGTGACAAAAAGCGTGCATGTATTTCGTGATAGAGTGCTTACTTTTCGGTATTTTACTCCCTACATACAAGAGATAACCAAAAAGACCTTGGGGCCTAAGGAAAAACAAACATTCTCTTCCTCTCAGGCTGTCCTCCAGTTAGGCAGATAACAGTCTCCACAGTTTACTGTTGATGCCACTCTGAAGCCAGTTGCTCCCAATAAATTCTGCAGGTTTTCCATTAACCCTTGCTCCTGCAGTCCTGAACACAGAAATCTTGCTGACCTTTAGCATTGGAAACTACCCTATTCCTATGGCTTTTAGACTGAACATTCTCTCAGCTGGTCACACACTACCCCAGATTTCCTCATAGCTTCTGAGTTCTCATCTGAGAGGCCTCCGTTACAGTGTCACCTTGTCTTCTGGTTTTACCTGAACACCATCAAATATAATATCCCATTTTTCTAAAACATTTTTTTCCAGGTCATAGTTTCTTTTTTTGAAAATGTCATCCCTTGGCATGTTATATGATTCTTATCTATTCAACTTACATTATTTCTCCATCTTCACACTGTGGCCTCCTGTGTCCCATTGCCTAGATCATGTCTTGCATATAATCAACTCTCAATATAGAAACATCAAAAGAAGAACAGGCACAGTGTGGGGCAGGAAATCATAATCAGAGCTAATGCTAAAGGACCACCAGCGTGAGGCAAGTATAGAAATTAATTTCCTGCAGGAAACATAGAGACATAGCACGTCCACTAGATTAGTAATCCCTGTTTTATGAAAATCAGTCATGACCCTTCTCTCTTTCTTCCTAGCTATATCAGGCTCATGCAACCAAGCAATAGAAGTCTACTTTCAGAATTTCTTCCCTGGGATCTTCAGCAGAATTGGAACTGCAACCCTTTCTCTTGGGTGGTTCCTGATGATGTATCTGGTCACTGTCTTTGGGAAACTGTTCATCATCCTGGCCACCATCTGTGACTCCAACTTAACCATGACCATGTACTCATTCCTGTCCAAACCTTTCCTTTTTCTGACATCTGTTTTGACTCTACCTCCACCTCAAATGTGGTGGTGAGTATATAGACAAGAACAAGGTCATTTCCTATTGTGGTTGCCTCACCCAGATGTACTTTTTCCTACCTCTTTTATGGATTCCTCCTAACTGCGATGACCTGTGATTGTTTTGTGTCCATCTGCCACCCACTGCATTAAGTGGTCACCATGAACCCCTGGCTTTGTCCTGCATTGGATGCTCAGCATCATTTTTGGGATGGTGTTTGAGGTGAAACATGCCAGCAAAGGAAAGCTTGGTGATGAAAAATTACCATGGGCATGTGCAGGTGGGATTCTGAAATGATGGCCAGAATGATGAGTAGGTTTACCATGAAGATAACAAGATACATGGAGAAGAACAGACCAAATTGGAGAGGCTGCAGGTTTGCTTTTCTGCCAATCCCGTAAGGAGAAAACTATCAACTTTTGTTTGGCCTCTGGATTTGCCCAGGATGATGGGAAAAGGAAGACACAATTAATCCCAAATACAAATTTTTCCAAATGATAATGATATCCTTAATTGGAACCTAGGGATCTCATGAAGCCATTCATTTGGGCTAAAACCACATCTTCTGGCTGACAAATTGTATGTACCATCACTATCTGGAAAGTGTTTTCTCAATGTCCAAGATTCTCAAATTGTATTCCTCAGATGGCCAGCATCTGCAGTGCTTGAAAACTTTCAGGGAGTCCAATCTTTGTTTAAATGTATTTGTTGTCTCTAACAAACTGTTTAGTATATTAAACTATTTAGGTAAACTAGTTAAACTATTTGACTAGTTTATTAGTTAAACTATTAAACTATTTAGTTTAATATATTAAAAGGTTGACTTGAGATTTCTTCTAGTATTCTATATTTTCTCAATTTTAATCTTGATACTAGTTTATTGTATCTCCCTGAGAGGTCCTTTAGGTTTTACTCTTGTTCATTCTCTCAGCTACATTACACTCCCACTTGCCACAGTTAATATCAATTTCTGTTTGTTTACTATTTCAATAGCTGGGGCTTTCCTTTTCTAGGTCTGATCTTTTCTCTGCCTTTCCCCTTTTACCCTTATGTCATTATTATTCTTCACTATTTTCCAAAAGGTAGATGCAGCCCAACTATCCAGAACTGATGGGTGTATAAACAAATTGTGGCATATAAATACCATGGAATATTATTGACCCACAGAAAATGAAGTTATATGCTACAACCTGAGTGAACCTTGACAGTGTCATGTTGAATGAAGTGATACAGACAAAAAAGACAAACTTGTATGATCTGGCATCTGAAATACATAGATTAAGCAAATTCATAGAAATAGATAGTAGATGACAGCATATCAGTAATTAGGCATGAAGGACATGGAGAGAGATATTGCTTAATGGATGCAGAGATTCTGTTTGAGGTTATGAAAAAGTTTACATAAAGGATGTTGTTGATACTAGCCCAATGTAGTAAATGTAATTATTACAGGTGAATTGTATATTTGACAGGGAAAGTGTAAAATACTGAGTTTTATTTATTACAATAAAGACTTTTTAATATAGAGTTTTGATTTTTTTGCTTCTTGTTTAAATGAATAGAGATAATAATAGTTTAATTGACTAAATAAATTCAGCAGTACCCAAGGATATTGGGATAAAATTAAATGAGATATACATTCCTCATAAGTTGGTAGAGACATGCTATGGTGCATAAAGATCTAAACATATTTAATAAAATTAATACAAATTTTATAAATGAGGGATTGCAGAACAGATACTACTTTGTATTACGGGTATGGCACTAAAAATTGTTTGGCAAAACAGCATGAAGCAAAAGAGTATCACATCCATTCTTTATATCAAATGAACACAATTCCCCAATTGGTTGAATTGGAGAATGGGAAATTTCTGAAGGCAACAGGGGCTTCATTCGAAGCCCTCATTCGAAGTCAGTGCTTTGGAGAGTTGATGGACCTAGTTAAGACAGGTTCCCCAGTCTTAGACTTTGGAGAAATTTCATGACAAGGATTAGGTAGACTTTTCATTGCTTACATCTATGCAAGGAAGAAGGGTTCATGGAGGAGTAATAAAACTGGTTCATCTCATAACCTGGTCCCTTTGGAACAGACAATCAGCAAGAAGGAAATTTTTCTGTTCAGACTACTTTCCCAAAGAGATATGATTGATCAGCAGTTGGAGTAACAAGAGGTAATTGTACTTAGCACAGCTATAAGGAAGTAAATATTTCTTCTGTGGCTGTCCCTCAGCTTGTGCAGCCTCAGGGTAGAGAGTCCATAGTTGTATCTTGGGGTCACAACTGGTTGGGAAACCAATGCCTGGCTTCTTTCTGCTGTCTTCTCTGGGACAGAGTGTGAGTCTCCATCATCAGATACTGAGGAAAGAATTAAGACTTCCTCCTGGAAACCTTTCTCTCTGAGAAACCATCCAGGTGAGTTGGAGGACCAAGTATATACTGAAGGAAGGGAAAAGATTTAATGGAGCTGAAAGATTTTATCTGATGTCACCTGAGTACTAAATGAGTCTACCAAAGATCAAGAGATTTTCTTGTTTGGTTTCTGCTTGCTTAATTAACTAATGCATTTAATATTTATTATTTTTTTAAAGAAAGAGTCTATTGAACTCTAACAATGCAGGGGTCATTGTTAGCAATTAAATAATAAGAATGGAAGCCCAATTCAAATAAAGGTTTTGACATATGAGGTGAATCTAGAAAAGCAGATCTGTCCAAGGAGGCTTGTACATAAGGTGAGTAGGGAAAATTGGAGTTTTAGCTGCGGATGTATGTGCAGTGAAGTTAAGGTATTTCTTTTTTTTTCTCAAGATAAGATACATTTGAGCATGCTTGTGTTTGATGAGAAAGTTCTATTCCAATGCAGGTAGATATTATGTTGAATTTATGTGTATGAGACAAAATTTTCACATTGGTTATTCATGGGAAATATGATATTTTTTAACGGGTGGAAAAGGGTATACTAAAACCCTTACTTACCAATTATTATTCCTTTACTGGTGAGGTTAAATACATGTTGGTTTATTAACCATTTTCTTTCTTTTTTGAAAATTGGTCAGGTTTTGGTTTTTGCATACTTGGTTCTGAGTACTTTTATTCTTGTTTATTAATTATATTGTTTAAAAAAATTGAACTGCAAGTGTTCCAATAATTTTGTTGCTTTCCAATTAGTTTTTTTATGTCTGTGTAGACATAATTGAGGAGAAATTTTTGGAAGGGAACGAAATTTCTATGTTCCAGTTTATCAGTGTTACATGTTGTGTTGCTCCCATTGCTTTTGAAACAGAAAATTCTTTTATTTGAATTAACAAATCACTTCTTATAAGCATAATCAATTTGTTTTAACATCTCTGCTTCCATTATTCTATCCTTTCTTATTTTGGTTAGAATTTATTTCTAAAAGTTGCATCACACTTTATCATTATTTAGGAGAATACTTCTTTTCAAATTGACTATCTGTCTACGTGTTCTTATTCACATGCATATTTGAATCCGCATATCTATTTTTGCTACTGTTTTCTCCATGCATTTTCACACATGCATTAGTTTATTAGTTTATTTCCAGGTGCTTTTTCTGTTAAATTAATTGTCCTCATCAATGTTATTAAATTATTCTTTTTATAAAGATATTTATTGGTAAATCTTCACACGTATAGATTCCATACATGGTGTACAGAAAGTGGTTCGCAATATCATCACTATAGCTGTGTATTCATTACCATCGACATTTTTAGAAGATTTGCATCACTCTAGAAAAAGAAATAAAAAGAGAAAAGAAAGACCTCATATATATCACACTGCTTGCCCTTCCCTCTCATTGACCACTAGTATTTCTATCTACCCAATTTATTTTACCCTTTGTCCCCGTTATCTATGTATTCATTATCCATATTTTTAAATCATCTGTCCATACCTTGGATGAAAGGAGCAACAAATGCGGTTTTTATAATTCCATAGTCACGTTGTAAAAGTTATATCTTTATGCAATCGTCTTCAGGGATGTAGACTACTGGAACACAACTCAACAGTTTCAGGTACTTCCCTCCAGCCACTCCAATACACCATAAACTAAAAAAGAGATAGCTACGTAATGCAAAAGAATAAACTCCAAGATAACCTCTGGACTCTGAAATCTTTCAGCCTCTGAAACTTTATTTTTTCTTCCATTTTTGATCAAGAAGACTCTCAATGCCTTGATGCTGAGTCCTGGCTTATCTCAGGATTTCTGTCTCACTTTGCCAGGGAGATATTAAGTTATTCTTATTTTCCATCTTGTCTTCCTGAACATAGATTTAGATATTCCATTCATTTAAAAACAAAATTTCATTCTTCTTGACAGTTTTTATTTCATAAATTCATGTTTTCTTCAAATCTGTTGTTTGAAAAATGCATAATTTTCAGTCACCTTTCCCAAAACACAAAAGAGAACAAAGCAGTTGAAGTCACTGATAATTTGGATTTGGGTCATATATTTTCTGGAGAACTGGGAGTACAATTATAATTGTGCATATGGCATAAAGTCCTTAGGGAAACATTGCATGAACAAAGACAAATCACAACATGAGCACATATTGTCATGGTTTGTGCATACTAGAGAGGATGGTCCCGGAAGGGCTTTGCATGTTGGACAAGGAACTGAACCAGGACTGCAGTGTGCCCTTTGAATAGTCAAAAGAAAAAAGAGGTCAAAACCCAAAGCCCTAGAATAATGAAAGATCATTTCACAAGAAAGTGAGTGAGGGAACTGCTTCATCCATTTGGGTCCATAAAAATACCAACGTGATAAAAATTAATATGGGACAGACACAGGAATAACAGGCAGATAAGGACCTGATATGGAGACCAGGACAAGCAGGTGCAGTAAGAATATCTGCTCCGTCTCTGCCTGTTGAGTCTGGAGGAGTCTTAGCTCACACACAGACAACCCATTCTCTCTACAACCTCTCTGTTCTGTTTGGCTCTCCATTCATAGGGACCTTTCCCTTTTAGCAGGGACTTGCTTTCTTTTCAAACTATTCTTGCATTTAATGTAGTAGCTTTTGCAATTTTTACCATTTCTCAGAGTCAGAAATACATTCCACCTTCTCATCCATGATGCACACGCAGGCTCACACACATACACATGGCTGGACAAAGATACCATGAGGTTATTTTGGATGAATCTGACTGTGTATGATGTACTGTTACATTCTTACACTGTGCTTTCTTTATTCTATAAGTCTTACAACGCTTGCTATTACCCCATTTATGAAATCTAATCTCAAAATACGGACAGCATGCTTCTAGCATGCCTTCCAAACATCACACAAAACATCACACAATCAAAGCAGCACGTAATCATAGTTCCCCCAAATTAAGTCACAAAAGGAGTCATCATCTTCATTTGCAGATGTTATAAATGAGATTCAAAAGAGGATAATTCCAGGCTATCCTGAAGTGGTGTAGGATATTCCATAAAGAATAGGAGTGAAAAAATTTTAGATGGAACTATTGGACAGATACTAGGAAGAGAGAAGCAAAACTATAAAGTCACTGAATATGGAAACTACAGGGTTCTGGCAAAGGTATGAGTCAGGCTCGCTGTCTTAGAGATCATATGGTTGAGGGCAGGTGGCACTGAGAGGGAATGCTGGCAGATACACCATGAAGCATTGAGCTTGTGTGTGAAGCGATAGGATGTCAGCTTCATTGTCCAGCAGGGAGTCACTAGAGATTGTGTGTCATGGAATTTGATGATCCATTTTATAATATAGAAGATGTCCAGCTCTATATGAATATCAACCCATCCTGTGATTGCTGGGAGAGGTGATGTGGAAACAAAATAGAACCATGGAGTTGGGGACATGAGATGTGGAAAGAAATAGGCATTTGAGAATTAGAAGAAAAATCCACCCACTTCTTTACCAGTGGTAACACACATTTATGAGCAGCAAGGAATTATGCAAAGCTTTTTTACATATATTCATAACGAATCAAATGTCCTAGGGTGATGGATTTCACGTTCCCTACTGTATCAGTGAAGGTATTAAGCTTTAGAATCTTTCACTTCCTATAAAATTTATCAGCACACACCTGACACACTGGAGATTCAAATGTATTTGAATGTGATTCCAAAAAGTTTTCATTTAATATCATTTAGAAAGTCTTCTGCATCATGTAAAACTTGCAAGCATTTGTTGTGCTTATTATGTTTTCTTTTGTGAAATATTCCCTTATTCCCTGTGCTCATTTCACTCTTCGGATGCCCAGTCTTCTTGGTGTCTTGGCATTGTAAGAAGATACTAACACTTCCATTTGGATAAATTGTTCTTCCTCTTTTTTGTTAGTTTTTCTGGTCATCAAGGGGACAAATCATGGTCAAAATGTCACCAGAACACAGGTTGGCTTCCTTTCCAACAGTTAAGACCTGAGTTTAATTTTATATTTTCCCTTGATTCCATTTCATCATCCTCTCCCTCTGCTTTTTGAGCAGATATTTGGTTCTTGAAACAGAGGGAAGAAAATAACCACATCAAAATTAAAATTGTTTACCTGTCTGTGTGGTGTTTGCCTGTTTTGATTTCATGTTTCCATTTCTAACTATTGTTGGAATAGATAACGTGATGTTGTCCACTCTCATTGTATTCACTCCAAGCTTAATCTGTGGGGAGGGGGGTGAGAAGAGGATGGTAATAACAGGTACCCAGAAGGCCTAGGACTGTTGTGCTCATGTGTGTGTGTGTGTTTCTTGGGGTCATGCATCCACAGCATACGGGCAGCTGAGATCATAAATTCCATTACTTGCATCATGTAATACAGAGTCTAAATACAAACCAAAAAAGGAAACAGGGGTGACTTCATTTAATTTCAAGGGATATATTTGCATCCAAATAATAATGTGCAAAAAGTATAACATGTAGAGAAGGAACTCATTGTGAGTATGCTCAATAAATTTTCAAACATGAAATAAGCCCTATAGCCAGAAATTAGAAAATATGCAGAACATGGTCAGGTCCCAAGAAGATTCCTTTTGCCTGGAAATGTCCCATCCACAATGTAGTCACTTTGAAGATTTCATGCTTAAGCAGATGGCACTAATTTTCTTAATCACCTGTCTTTGAGATAAGGAATCAGATTGAACAAATAGGCTGTTTCCTCAGAAAATTAAATGTGGTACTACCATATGGTTCAAAAATTCCACTTCTAAATATTAGCTCTTTATATATTTCATGCCTAATAACTTAGAAATATGATGACTTCTTCTGCATTTGTATTTAGGGGGACTTCTGTGACCAGACACATATTGCACACCAGTCATGAACAGTTGGAAGGGCTGAGATCACAGTGCACAATTGTAAGTCTCCCAAGCCATGGAGGTTGGCGCCACTCCCCCAGTGTCATGGCAGGTTGATTTGGAAGACATATTGTGTTTATTGAATGGAAGTCTAAGTACAGTTAAAAAGTCAATTTCCACCCTAGTTGTATTATAGATTCAAAGTAATACCAATAAAAATAACAACAACTTACTTTACAGAAATAGAAAAACAAATAATGAAATTTATTTGGAAGGGCAGGGTGCCCCAAATAGCTAAAAATATATAGAGAAAGAAAAATGAAGTGGGAAGACTCACAATACTTGACTTTAAAACATGTTACAAAGCTACAGTGGTCAAAAGAGAATGGTAGTGGCATAAATATAGGTATATTGAGCAATTACATCAAATTGAATATTCATAAATTGGCCTTCTCATCTATGGACTATTGACCTTTGATAAGGCAGTCAAGTTAACTCAACTGGTACAGAGCAGCCTCTTCAACAAATAGTGCTTGGAGAATTGGATATCCATGTCCAAAAGAATAAAAGAGGACCCCTCTCTCACACATCATACAAAAATTAACTTAAAATGGATCAAAGGCCTGAACATTAGAGCAACAATCATAAAATTTCAGTAGGGAAATATCTTGCAGACCTTGTTGGTAGTCATTGGATTCCTAGACCTTACACCCAAAGTGTGAGCAACCAAAGAAATCATAGATAAATGGTATGTGATGGTTAGGTTCATGCATCAACTTGAACAAGTGCTGGTCCTTTTTTGTCTGGTTGGGCAAGTGTTGGCCTGTCTGCTGTGATGAGGACATTTCATAGAATTAAATCATTATCATATAAGCTGCACCCAACACTGATTGCATTTGTAATCAGCCAAAGGGCAGTGTCTTCTGCAATGAGTAGTGCTTAATCTGATCACTGGAAGCCTTTTAAGGAGGATTCAGAAGAGACAGGCTCTTCCTGTTTCAGCTGGTGAGACTCTCCTGTGGAGTTCAGCCAGATCTTCCATGGGACTCGTTGGCTTCAAAGCATGCCCTGCAGATTTTGGACTCTGCATTCTTGCGGTCATGTAAGACACTTTTTTAAATATTATAATCGTGAGTGTTCCCTATTGATTTGGTTTCTCTAGAGAACCCTAACGAATACATGGTATTTCCTCAAAATGGTATACTTCTTCACATCAAATGGTTTTCTTAGAAAAATAAAAGTAGCCTACACAATAGGAGAGAGATTTAGAAATGACATATCAGATAAGGGCTTAATATCCAGAATATATAAAGAGATGCTACAATTCAACAATAAAAATCCAAACAAACTAATTTAAAAGTTGGCAAAAACATAGACACTTATCCAAGAGGAATACAAATGGCTCCAGAGTGTTGTGTGGGGCTCTGAAAGAGAGACCACATTATTCAAAACTGTAAGCCAATTTGGAGTCTTTATTAGCATGGCTGGTGACTGCCCTAAAAACTTCTAAGAAGGAAGATTCAGAAAGCATCCCCTAGAGGTTTTCAAGGTGTGCTTATAAAGGCTAAAATTATGTTGTGTTTTTGCAGTTGCTACCAAGCAAGTGTATCATAGAAACAAAAAAATGCCATTAGCTGTGGCCAAAACACATCCTGTTCTCTCAGTTTCTTAACATTGGTTATTGTTTTACTCTTGGGGACATTCCGCCCCAATGTTGTGAGAACTTTCCCTGCTTGGGCCTGATTAATTGCCCCTGCATGGGCCTGATTGATTGCTCCTGGCACTCCACAAAAAGCGTATGAAACAATGTTCAGCATCACTAGCTATTAGGGAAATTGGAATCAAAACTACACCAAAATATTATCTCAAACATACTACAATGTCCATACAGGAGACTTGGGTTGAATTCTCAGATTAAACACCCCCCAAAAAACAAAGATGACAAGTACTGGAGAAGCTGTGGAGAAATGTCACACCTATTTACTATTAGTGGAAATGTAGAACAGTGCAACCCCTCTGGAAGGCATTTTGGGGGGGTTCTCAAGAAGCTGGATATAGAATTGCCATATGATCCAGCAATCCCATAACTAGGCATATACTTGGAAGAACTGAATGCAGGGACAAGATCAGGCATTTACAAACCAATGTTTATAGCAGTACTATTCACAGTTGCTGTTAGAAAGAGTGCCATACCTGAAGGAGCTCAAATGCTTATCCAATTGTGGAGGAGAAAAGAATTTATTCACAATGTTTCAAGAATGGGCACCCAGCTGAACACAAAATGATGGCTGGTGTGCCAAACAATACCCTGCCAGCACTTCTGAAAAATATCCAGATCAACAAAAACAAAGAGATTCTGTGAAACTGTCATTTATAACACATAGATGTAATGTGGTATTGTGGATGGAAGATGTTCAGAATAAGGAAAAATGGATGTGGTTTTCTGGAAACTGTCTCTATATCCTTGCAATTTTTAATAAGTCTCACACTCCTTTTTAAAATTATTTTTATTCATTTATTTATCTATGTTTACATGGGCAGGCACAGAGAAGTATTCCACTGCTGAGATACCATTGCACTACCCCCACTCTTTTTAAAATTAGATTTATGAAAAAATAAAATTATTAGTAAAATGCATAGTCTAGGACAAACTCTGAGCTTCATTCCAGATATGAGGATATGCCTTGGAAAAGAGTATGACTCTGATGTAAGTCTCAATTCATCTCCCATTAGATCAGAACCAAGATATAAGTTTCATTTAATAATTGCCAGGATTAAGAGAAAACAATGACTATAATGTGTCCAACAAAGTACTTCATATTAATGAGGAATGTTTATATACACTGTGATTCAACCCCACTGATACTCATTCCCCAAATCTCCAAGCTCACTGTCACTGTGCTATTTCCAGCCTGAATCACTTCCCCAGGAATTTGACAACAGAAACAGATGTAGAACTCTCCACAGGGCAAGCATATTTTTGAATATCACCTTTGATAAACCCTGCACTGACTCCCCAATAACTTCAAACATAAATCCTGTGGACAAGATTACTCACACCCTCCCTACCATTGTTCATCAGATATTAATATCTACTTTTAAACTTGACCGCACCCTACAAATATATTAATCACATAATTGTGTCCCTGTCTTCTTTTCTTGGTAGGGTTATATCCTCTTCTCCTCTTAGAATTGCTAATATAAAGAAAATATAATCCTTTTGTCAGGCTCAGTACAATTACCAGCACCCTTGGGAAGACTTCATGAACCTCAACAGATGAGTCCAAACTTTGGATCCACTTCACCAGGACTTGAGTTTCCACCTCAGGATATTGCATGTGCTCATATCTATGTTTGTTACCATATTTAGATGTAATTCCTCTGAAATAAAGAACACTGTCTTATTCATTTATTCTGAGAGTAACACTTACTGCCTACCAAGAAGGAATTAATGAAAGGGTTTGTGTTGAATGATTTTAAGAAAAAATTGATGAATGTGGTCAACCAGTTATCTCCATGAAGGAGGACCATGAGTGTGAGCTAAGATTAGATGAGACAGATACAGGAAAGAAGATGGTTTAGGGTATTCATCATCTCCCTCGACCACAACCTTTTTACCTGTGTAGGACTTTGGACAATTATATCTCTGCATTATCCTTGTTGATGCCCTTAAAGTTACACTCAATAAATGGGGTCCTGGACTCATAATGCATTCCTGACCCATATGACCTGACTGTATGACTCACATAGAAGTTATCAAAGCATATTCTGAATTCACCAATGCTGAGTCTTCCCTGAATGATGGATGAAGCTGGAAGCTCTGCTCCCAGGAAGGGCAGGAAGATGTAAATACTCATGAGGTCTCCAGAAGGGAAAATTATGTTTCCATCTCAACAGAGATTGGTAAACCAAGCTTGAGTCATGTAAGACAAAGCATTTATATTTCCATGCATTTATGAATTTAATTCCCATGAGCCTCATTAGTGAAGTATTCTTTTGTCTCTCTGCTCCCTAAGCTACTTAGCTCTCTGGAGGGAGAAAAAGGTAATGCAATGCAAACTTGGGTCTATTTTGACCCTTGGGAGAAAGGTTTGGAGCTTCTTGCTTATCTCTTATCCCAGTAGACACTCACTCTTTAGCTGTGGGCTCTAGTAGTGCAAGTTTTCCCATAATGATTTCCCTATCACTGATTCAGGATAGAGATTCTGGGAGCACTAAAATATCTATTGTCTCTGATTTCTGTCTTCTGATATTTGATCTGATTTATGGGGATGCCCTCTCTAAACAGTATTTCTGCATGTTTCAGTGCTTTTTCTTTCTCTCCAATAGTTAGCAATATGTGTTCAACTCACTCAACTGTTTATTTTTATCATTCAAAAAATATGTATTCAGCAATACTATATGGTATTCATTAAAGTGCAGTCTGAGAATGAAAAAGGAAATAATAATATAATGTGCCTGTTGTCAAAGAGGAAAAAGTCATGGAAATAAATAAATACTGCACCCAAGGGTGGTATTGAAGTCCTGGTGAAGTGTAATGCTTTGTGAATGAGGATCAGCTTTTCCATTTCTGGTAAAGTGGATCCTTTGCCTCTGATAGTGTTGAATTAAAAGATTTGAAACAATGAAAAGAAAGATAACAGAACTTTGGGTAATGAAAGGACAATAGAAGAGATTTAACATATCTTAGGGGGACATGACAGCATGTTTTCAACTTGCAGTAGAAAGGATTGGCAATTTAGAAGATAAGATATAGAAATATACAGACTGCAGAGATAGAGAAAACATGGAAAAACTGGAACTGGGTCTCAGGGAAATGAATGACATCATGAAGTGTATAAATATATGCTCATGGGTGTCCTAGAAGGATAAGAAAATGAAAATGGGCTGAAAGAACACTTCAGGAAATTTTGACTGCAATTTCCCAAGTCTTAGGAAAAACACAAATGCAAATACCCAGGAAGCACAACATATTAAAAACTGAATGAATATCAATAGGCTTAAACCAGTACAAATGCTAACAAGAATGACAAATGTCAAAGATAAAGAGTGAATCCTGAAAGCAACTGGAGAAAAGCAATTCCTCATATACAAAGAGATTGTAATAAAATTAAGGGCCAATTTCTCATTAGAATACATGAAGTTAAGAAGGCAATGGTATGATATATTTCTCTCTGAAGGAGAAAAACTGGAGCCGAGAGTCATTTATCTGGAAAACTTTCCTCCACAAATATGCACAGTTTGAAATATTCACAGGTAAACAGGAAATATTTCTGTCTCAAGAAATATTAAAAGGAGATCTGTAGGTTGAAAAGAAAAGAGAGGAGAGAGAAGTTTGGAGGAGAGCACAGAGAGTATGTGTAACTAAGAGGATAAAGAAAGGCAAATAAAAGGATGACATGCAAAATTAAAGGATAAAATACCCGATGTAATTATTGCCTTTTGAGTAATAACACAGTGTGAGTGGAATAATGCACTCATCAAAAGATGCAGATTGGCAGAATGCATGAAATGTATGATCTATCTAAAGGCTTTCCTTAGATGAAAGGCAACAAAGAGATTGACAGTGAAAGGTTGGAAAAACATGTTCCACACAAACAGTTAGCCAAAAAGAGCTGGGGTAGCTCTGCTAATATTGGATAAAATAGACTTTAAATGCAAAAGTGTTATAAGAGAGAAATAGGACACATTATATTAATGCAAGGAACAATTCCCCATGAAGAAATTGCAATCATAAATGTTTATGATCCTAAACGGAGAACAGTAAATACATAAGCTCAGTAACTAGCAAACTGCAGTGAGAAATAGACATCAGTTTCATATTACTTGGTTACTTCAATACATCACCCTCATCAATACACAGAATATATAATCAACATATAAATAAGGAAACCAAAACCCTGAATACTATGATAAATCAACTAGACTTAACATTTATATGGGGAACAATGAATACCCAAGCAGCAGAATATATATTCTTCTCAACGTCCCTTGATAATTCTCCAAGATGGACCACATGTTGCACTACAAAACAGATTTCAATATATTTTCTAAAATTGAAATGACCTAAAACACTTTTTCTGAACACAATGTATTTAATATGGAAATCAGTGGAAAGCAGGACTGGAAAATTCAAACTTGTAGAGGTTAAACAAAACACATAAGCAATCTGTGGGTCAAAGAAGAAATCGCAAGAGAAATCAGTAAATACTTGAGAACAAATGCAACCAAAAACACATGTCAAAACGAATGTGATTCAATGAAAGCAGTGCAGAGAGGGATATGTATGGTCTTGAATTCCTGTATCATAAATGAGGAAAGAACAAAAATCAAAGATCTAATTTAACACCTGAGAGAAATAGAAGAAGAATGGTAAATGAATTGAAAGCAAGTAGAAGTTCACAGTTCACCATGGGCTTTTCTGAATTATCTGTATAAACTGAGCTATGAGTTGAAGAAGAGATTCAACATACAGCTACTTTACACGAAAATCTTACATTAGAGGGAGAATCTGATTACCAGTGTTACCTATCAAAACACTCAAATGGCCAACATTGAATCGAAGATTTGAAAATATATAAGGAAAAGGAAGAAACGATCCATTGAAAGGAAAAAATAAATGATCTTCAAAGAGGTGCTGATACTAGAAGAACTAAGCAAAGACAGCAAATGAATATTTCTATATAGGTATGCTGAGCTAAGGGGAAACATGGACATAGAACGTAAGGAAATCAAGAAGATGATGCATGAATAAAGGGAAGAATTAATAATTTTCAAGAAGGAATGAAATAGTAAGGCCTGCAAGATGGTGAATGAAACTTCAGGACATAATGTTGAGTGAAATAAGCCAGGAATGAAAGGACAAATATTGTATGGTGTCTGCCCTGGCTTAAAAGGATTACATACCCTAGAAAAGCCATGTTTTAATCCTGATTCATCTCCTGGAGGCAACAGTTTCTTTTAATTACTGAATAGGGAGTGAGATCTTGTTTTTCTGTACAGATTAACATAATACTTGGGTACATTCCATAATATTTTGTGCAGAAAATAAAAGAGCTTGTAAAGTCCCCTTGAGAGATTGGGGGAAAATGTGGAAGCATTTAGCTTCCCCATCTGGGGAATTCCTAATATTATGTCAATCTTAAGGCATGTCCCTAAGAAAGTTATTTTTGCAATGGTGATGGTAAGCCTACGTATACTTATGCCTAAAAGTCAACCTCAGAGTATCACTTTTGCTGTTCTAATGTGGTCTCTCTTTAAGCCAAACTCTGCAAAAAACTCATTTTCCTCCCCACCATTTGGGACATGACTCTTATGTGTGTGGCTCCCTGGAAACATAGGCTATGACTTCCAGGGATGAGCCTGGCCCTGTCATCATGGGATTGAAAATATCTTGTTTACCAAAATGAGGAAAAGAAATGAGGCAAAATTCAGTTTCAGTGGTCAAGAGATTTCAAATAGTGTCGAGTTGTCATGTTGGGAGTTAGTCTTGTGGATGCTTCAGCCAGATACTCAATATTACCACAGTATACCCAGCCAACACCAAAAGTATTCCTTAAAATCCTAAAGGAAACCCTGGATTCTAACTAAGAATCTGTAGGAGTTCTTCTTATTAAGTTTATGTTTTTCAGAAACTAAAGGACTTTAAATTGTTGCTATCCCAGATAAGCTCTGAAACCCAGAGGTAACAATTTCTCAAAGGACATCAACCAGTTTCTTTCCTTACCCAGGAAGATCAACACCCTTTTACCGCATGAAGGTAAATTGGTCATTTCCAAGATGTCCCTGAAGATTGAATGATAATCAAATGAGAGGGGGAGGTGTACCTGGAAATTAAAATTTAATGAATGATTTTGACTACTGACTCATACAGATATGTTGCCACCTTCTTATTTTCAACTTCGTTAGAATATCCAAGAGGAAATACCTGAAACTGTAGTCATCCATTAGCCTTGATATTTGATAATGATTGCATAACTATAGAGCTTTCATCAAGTGATCATTTGAGCATAAAAGCCTTGCGAGTGACACTCCCTCTGTGTCCACAGTATGAGCAGATAAAAATTAAAATTAAGATGTATTAAAAGTAGTAATAATGGTAGATTAACTACTGTTAAAAAAGCAATAGAGTGACAAAAAAAGTGTTATCATCCATTGCTACAAACGCTCTGCAATCATGCAAGATTTGATGGTGGGGTGGTGTATGTGAATCTGTATTTTATGCATGAGTTTTCCTTAAACCACAACTTCTAACAAAATAAAAACAAATCAAATAGACCATTGAGGGTTGAAATACACATTTATGAAAATTTAAAATTTCCCTAACGTGGAACTCAAAGAAAATTGGCAACAATAGAAACCAAAGTGGAATCCAGAAAAACACATTAAACAATAAAATAAATTTATGTTTGTAGATTTCCCCTAATTCCTGCAGCTATCACAAGTAAAGCATTCCCTGCCATCATGTTTCTTTCCTACAGCACAACAGAACTTCTCTGGTTAATTCAAGAGTTTCTTTTTTTCCACTGACTCTATTTACACCCAAGGTAACAGATAAAAGCAAAAACACCTTTTCAAAGCTTAAAGAGATGAAACATCAATAATCTGAGTTTGATGATTTATCTCAGAGTGACATGGTTGCATCCAATACTTCTGAGGAAGGTGATCTGAAATTGAAGGAAAAATGAGAATATTGACACTGATGGAAGACCACTAGGAGATGTTTTCCAAGACCCTCTCATTCAGCATTTGAACTCTGTCATTTGTTCCTATTCGAAGCTCAGCTCTTGTCAAGGGTGGAAGAATATGTTCCTCCTATGTATCATATACATGCCTTTTGACAGTGGCTACATTTTTATGGCGCATTCTTCGTGGTGAGATCTCTGTTACTGCTTTCTACAGTGTATGAATTTAAATCATGTTCCATGTTTCTGATAGTGTTCATTCTGACTTCTCCTACTGTTGACAATTAATTTTCCAACAGAAAGCATGCATCTATTTTGTATCCCTTAAATTTTGCATGGAAGTGTCCCAGTGAATAGTTATTGGATGTTTCCAATGGAATACTATTGAACAGAGCACATTGACTCAAAATTAATCTTCTCCTCCTTCTATATAACATAACATTGTAAATTTGAAGACAAGAATCAAATCCCCTATTTCTGCTGGAAAAAAATAGTACTTTCATCTGTAAAATTATGTTCATCTCTCACCATAATTCCTGAAAATTTCTTTTGCAGATACCTAAATTTTAAGACTCTTCACATTTTCCTTCAAAGAAAACCCAGTGCTGCACTTCTTTCACCAATAGCACGCAATTTCATTATTTTTTCTTCTATCCGTATATAGATTTTTCAAGAATAAAGTTTAATTTTCTGTGAGAACAAACCATTCCCCTCAGTTCAGATTGAATCTTAATTGTTATCACTTAATTTAATGGTTCTGGAGAAGAATAAAGTTGTACTAACAAACCCAGGAATATTTTTCATCTGAGGAAAAACTGGAGTTGTTGGAATAGTAAAAGAAGTAAAATTTGATGAGTTGGTGTGTGTGGCAGAATAGTAACAATTTCCACTACTCACCGAGGACATGCTCTACAAAATATCTTTTCTTCCAAACCTGTCCCTCCTGAGTGTATTAAAAAAAAAAACAGGAATTCTTTGGAAATCTTAAAGGAGGTACAATCGCCCTTCCTCCTGAAGTACACTCAAGTGTAAGTAAATTTGGTGTCCTGCATAGTGTCTACATTATATGGTGTGATATGGATGAGGTGGACTAGCTCTTAACAGGCATTTCTCCCTCCTTCCACTTTTGAATCGTATGTTGGAGAAAATGGTGATCTAGCAGGTGTATATGTAGTCATTACTTATGGGAAGAGCTTCTTACTGCCTGAACTGCAGAAAATGTTGCATTTGCTGATCTAACACTTTAGTGGAGTCTTCTTGATTATACCATGTTCCTGAGGATAGCAGAAGTATCACATTTCCTGGCTAGACTGTCTCTAGTGTTATTTTTTTATTCACTTTATTTCTAGTTGAAAGACATACTTCTAGCTTCATTAGAAATATTGAGAGTATATGCCTACTAAATTTCATCACAAAATCTTTACAGATTTTTTTGAAAGAGATTTCTGCTTAAAGGAAAGGAATAATTCAGGTAAATTACTAGACACAGGAACTGATTGCAAATGCTTGGAGATTCATGGAAAAGATTCTTGGAATTGATGCATGAACTTTTGGGAATTGAAGACCACAGTGATGCAATATACTTTGGGTAAATATATACAACTAGTGCATGTTTAGCAATGGCAAGGTATGACTCACAATATATTGTTTATAGTCATACAGAAAGAAAGTGCTGATGAAAGACTTTTGGAAAACTGTCTGGTTTATGTGATAAAATATTTTGTTGAGAATTGAAACTCAATGAATATGAAGCAAAGTGGGTCTTTGTTCGCCCTGGAGAAATACAAAAAATGACAAACTAAGAATTTTAATTCTCAGATTATTGCACAATCAAAACCAAAAAAATTGCAGCACTACATGAATTAAATCTATTTTCTTTGTAAATTTTATTTCTGATATAGGTATGACCAAAACAGAGTCTGATCTTGGGTTAATACATTGCAAAATAAATGAATTCACATGCCTATGGAAGATATAAAGTGAGTAAAATAATTGACCACATCTTTTGTTCCCAAACTGGACAATACATCAGAGCAATCTCTCATCTCAAAAATGTTAGTCTACTTTGCCAATGGCTTTGATGAAGAAAACATTAGTGGTATTCTACCTCAAAAAGAACACAGGAAGTCTACAAAAACCAGTGACATTATTACCTAATATCTTGCATTAATAGTTTAAAAGACACCCTTGGCAATGGGAAAATGACCCAAATTGCATTTTAGAATCATTGAAGGAGGCTTATGAGAGTAGGACATGCCAAGGGAAAGGTACTGGAAAATCCCTGCCTATAAAAACCATTTTTAAGGAGCAAATTTGCATCCCTGAAAGAAATCCAGTGATCAGTTAAACCATCAATGATTGAAGAATCAGGGCTGTAATGTCTCCTATACCCTCACCTAAGTTTTATGGAATACAAAGGAGAAAGTCATAGATGGAGATGGATGTGGCTTTTTGAAATTTCATCAGGTTTGACTCAAGTCTAGAATGTGTCTTATTTCAAGAACTGATTAACACAACCCTGGAAATAGGTACAGAACATTTGAAATGACAAATGGTTTTCACCAAAAGCATATAAGAGCAGTTTATTTCTGTTTTCATGGAGGTAATGCACCTCAGCCCCTCCAGTAATTGCAATAATTTTATATGTCCCCAATGATCTGTATTAAACATTTACTGCTGAATACTCAGGCAGAACAGTTCAGCTCAATACTAAATCTTGGGAATATATTCCTAGATGTCAAATGATTTAAAGAAAATACAAAATATATCATGTTTTTTGATGGATTAAAAAATAGAGATAAAGTTATAGTAATAAAACAAATAGCCTATGAACTTTATTTACACTGACAAAAGTAATATGATTTTCATTTCACAGCATTTAACATTTGTTAATGAAGAGTATATTTCTGAACTTGAGATGAAGAATCCTTGTACACAGCCTCTGTCTTAGCAGGAAATTATTTTTAAGGCATCCTTTATGTCCTTGTTTCTAAGACTCTATATAAAGTGGTTCAGCATGGGAGTGACCACTGTATACATCATGGAAACTATTGCACTTGTTCTTGTGTTTTGTGCAGCTGTATAACTAAGATACACTGCAAAGACTGTACCATAAAACAAGGACACCACTGAAAGATGAGACCCACAGGTAGAAAATTCGTTATACTTGCTTCCACGTTATGATATTCTAAAAATAGAGCATGCAATCTTAGAGTAAGAGAAAAAGATACCAGTGAGTGGAATACCACCCAGAATTCCAGTTGCAAAATGTATCACTATGTCATTGGGGAAGGTGTCAGAACATGCAAGTAGGGTGATGAGAAAACTCACAAAGAAAGTGGAGAATTTCCAACTCTGTACAAAAAGTCACTTGCAAAACCATTAGGCCATGTAAAAGAGAGTTCAGAACACTCAATATCCATGACACTAGCAGCAAGAGACCACAGAGCCTTTGGTTCATGATGACCATGTAGTGCAGTGGGTGACAGATGGCCACGTAATGGTCATAGGCCATCACAGTTAAGAGGAAGTTGTGTAATTCTCCAAAAACTGTGATAAAAAAATCTGGGTGAGGCAGTTTCCATAATTTATAGTTTAAATCTGTGTCTGGATGTTCACCAGCATCTTTGGGACAGTGGTGGAGGTGAAACAGATGTCTGCAAAAGACAGATTAGCAAAGAAGAAGTACATGGGCATGTGTAGGTGGGCGTCAGAGATGGTGGCCAGGACGATGAGCAGGTTTCCAATGAGAGTGACCAGGTACATTGCCAGGAACAGAGCAAATAGGAGGGGCTGCACTTCTGTGCCTTTTGAGAGTCCCAGGAGTATAAATTCTGAAACGTGTGTTTCATTCCTAATTCCATGTAATTCGTGAAACTGCTGGAAGAGAGACAAGAGCAAGGCAGGTTTAGGTACAAGTAGCTCTCTGCAAATTAACATAAATGCTATGGTTTGTATTGCAAATATACTGACTTACTTATTTCTTATTATTTATATAGAGATTTAGTGCCCTTATCTGAAAATTACAGTGTAAACAAACGTTTCTGCTTCTCCTTGATGGTATTGCTCACAAGACGTTTTTGTCCATAGTTTTAAACTTTTCTCCCAAGGCAGTATGTTCCACCTCATATGCTTTTAGACTTTATTTCATTCAAAAATCATTTGACCAGTTATTTTACACTATGTGATGAAAAATTTGGGACAAGGATATTGGTGCTGTTAGCACAATATTTTATTGTAATCAATATTACCAAATCGCCTGTTTAAAATGGTTAGGCTGTGAAAATTTAAGTTGTATATATATCATTACAATAAAAAATTAAATAAATAAAATTTTTCCATCTGTCTAGCTAGAAAGACCAATACTGTTAATATGCCATTTCATCTCCACCTGATCTATATTTTCAACTCAACCCCATTCCCAATTTCAAGAAATTAGTTTGTAGATATTTGACAAAATAATTTTAAAGTTTATAAAGAAAGGCAAATTTCCTAGACTTCCTAGAGAATACTGAAGAAGAACGAAGTCATAGTACCAATACTACCTGATTTCAAGTTTAACTATAAAGACACAATGATTAAACCATGTTGTATTGGTGAAATACACACATGAACTAATATGTGAGAACTCAGTGACATACAGACACATGTTAGGGAACTCAAAAATAAACCCAAACAAGTACAGTCAAATGGTCTTTCACAAAAGAGCAAGAGCGATTCAATGGAAAATGTAAGATCTTTTCAACAAAAGCTATGGAAGAATGGCATACACACATGCAAAACAGAAAAGAAACCTAGTCAAGCATTGTATATATTTCACAAAAATTAACTCTAAATGAACCCTGTACTCAAAATTAAAATGCAAAGTATAGTGCTTCTCGAATAGAACATCCAAGGAAATCTGGTGACCTGTACTTTGGCGATGAGGTTTTAGAAATAGCATTCAAACAATGATCAATTAAAGAAGAATATTTTAAAATTGGGCTTTATTAAAGTATAAGATTTATGCTCTATGAAAGATATTTATAAATGATTAAGTCCATAAATAGAAAGAACCCTTAACACTCAACCAATAAGAAAGGTAACACCCAATTAAAAGCCTGGGCAAAAATTCTGAATGGAAACTGAAATGAAGAAGACATGCAGGTGGCAAATAAGTTGTGAAAATAGGCTCAATGGCATTTGTCATTAAGGAATTTCAATGTTAGACTGCATATACAGTATTTGCATGGTATATGCAAATAGAAAATTAATTTTCATTATACTAGGAATGCCAGGATGGAATGCAAAATGTGATAAAACAATCTAATTGTATTACAAACATCTGAAACATGCCTACTCTGGGGATGAGAGGAAGAGTTGCTGAAATGGTAATAGGGGATAAGACTGGAGTCTGGAAAAGAAAGGGGATGGAAAGCGTAAGTACTGTATTCTAGTGGTTAAAGCTTATCTCACCAGAGTGTAGGTTGACAATTCTATCACGTCTCACATGTATACTGGAATCAAGCCATTAAGTAGACGATGGCAGGTGAGAAGAATATGTTTCCCACGAGCAGAGTGGGTAGTTAACCTTAAGCAAGGGGAGGACACTAGAATGTTCTACCTGGCAATGGCTTAGAGTGTGACACATCACATCAGCATGAGAAGGTTAATATTGATAGAGGGTTACATGTAGGCATATATATGGGTCTGTGTATATGCACAACTTGACAGACATGCATACATTTTCTTACTCTGTCTTTGGAGAGCAACTAGATGTCCTAGTAACACAGACTACACATAGTGCCTGGAGCTTCATTTTAACACCATTCTTCAATAAAAGTTTCCTTGGAGAAATGGCTGACCCTAGGCCTGGAATAGAAATACACAGGAAGAGCCTGGAGCATCTTGTACCACCAGAAATTAAGTAGGGACTAAAATGAAGCATTCAATGATTGGGATAAATCCGAGAGACACAGAGCACCTCTGAAAGAAATCCCATTGCCCAAATTGAAATAAACCTCATGACAAAATGAATAAAGTTATACTCTATCACCAACAAAAGTATAAAATAAGTGTCATGAGTCTATAATGATTTAAAGAAAATAGTTAATATATGAGTGAGAAGACAAAAATTTCCCATGCAAACATATGCAAAGCTTTAGATAGATACTGCTGTTTCAGGATGGTGAGTTGATTCCCACTCCTAAAGTGTGTCCTCAAGTACTAACCCCCTCCCAAAGGTGATGTATGGAAAAGCAAGAAAATGAGGAACTCTGAAGTGGGGAAACCTGGCAAGCATTGTTGATGAATGTCAATATCTACAGCGTAAAACAACATTGATGGGATATGCTGTGGATATATAATGCAAAGAAAATAGAATTTTATCTCTGGTGTCTTCCTCCATAACCCATAATCCCAGTCTAATCATGAGGAGAACATCAAACAAATTCCAACTCAGGGACATTTTACAAAATACATTGCTAGAACCACTGAAAAATATTCAGGTCATCAAAAACAAAGAGTGTCTGAGAAACTGGCATTTATAACACATAGATGTTATGTGGTATTGTGCATGGAAGATGTTCCAAATAAGCAAATATGGATGCGATTTTCTGGAAACTGTCTCTACTCTCTTTGCAGTTTCTGTAAGTCTCACACTGCTTTTTAATTTTTTATTATTTATTCATTTTTACGTGGGCAGGCACTGGAAGTGAACATGGGCCTCTGTTATGGCAGAGGAAAACACTGCTGCTGAGCCACCATTTCACGGCCTTTAATGGTTTTTAAATCACATTAATTAAGAAGTAAAATTATTAGTGAAAAGCACAAATCTAGGAAACCAACCCTGAACATCATTCCAGATGTGAATATACGCCTCAGAAAAGAATATGACTTTGCTGTAAGCCTCAACTCATCACCTATAAGATCAGAACAGAGATAATAATTATGTATTCATATAATAATTGCCAGAATTAAAAAAATTGATGACTATAAAGTGTCTGACATTGTGCTTAGTATTAATGAAAAATATTTGTATACACCGTGATTCAACCTCACCCATATTCATTCCTAAAACCTCCAAGACCACTGCCACTGTGCAATTTCCAGCCCCCATTACTTCCCCAGGAATTTGACAACAGAAACTGATCCAGAATTTTTCACATGGCAAGAATTTTCATGAACATCAACTTCCACAAACTCTGCACTGACTCTCCAATAACTCCAAACATAAATTTAATCTTGTGGACAAAATGCAAGGCTCTGTGTTATCTGGCTGCTGACAGGCTGCCCAAGCTGAGGTTCCTTTCCGCACACCCTAAAGTGAAACCCCTAAAGTTACTCTTATAAATGGGATGCTTGACTCATAATACATTTCCCATACTCACGAGCAGAGTCTATGACACACCCAGAAATGATCAAAGAAGCATGTAAAGTTCACCAAGGCAGGTTCCTCCTTGAAGGACATATGAATTGGCAGCTCTGCTCCCAGGAAGCACAGAAATATGTAAATACTCCTGAGGTCTATAGAAGGGAAAATTATGTTTCTACCTCACTAGAGATTGGTAAACTTGACTTGAGACAGTGTAGATGAGGCATTTATGTTTCCATGCTTTTATGAATTTAATTCCCATGAGCCTCATAAATGAAGTAGTCTTTTGCCTCTCTGCTCCCTAAGACATTTAGCTATTTGGAGGTAAAAACAAACAAACAAATAAAAGGGTACAGCAATGCAAACTTGGGTGAATTTTGACCCTTTGGAGCTTCATGTTCATCTCTTTTCCCAGTGGAGTCCTTCTGTAAGGTCACCCCTTTTGAGTTGAGGGTACTAGTACACAAGTTTTTCCATAATTATTTCCATATCACTGATTCAATAGAGAGGTTTCTGCATGCAGAAACTGAACTTCCAAGTGCACTCACCCAGATAATCAGATGTTGAGGGGTCAGCAATAATTTGCAAGCCATTCTAAGCACAGAAATGAATGGTCAAGAGAAAGGAACTAATTAAAATATTGAGGGGATGCAGAATTTGGAACCACTATAATCAAAGACATTCAAACAAATCTCCTAAGTCAATTCAAGGTGATGAAGAAAAGTATGGATAAAGAGATCAAGGATAATAAGAAGACACTGTATGAAAAAAAGAGTTGAAACAATAAAAAGAAAGATAACAGAACTTTGGGGGATGAAAAGACATTAGAAAGGATTAAAAATATCCTAGAGGCACATGACAGCACATTTGAACTGGCAGTAGAAAGGATGGGCAAACTAATAGCTGAGACATAGAAATTTACAGATTGGAGAGAGAAAAGACAGAGAAACATGAGCAGTGTCTCAGGGAAATGAATGATATCATGAAGTGCAAAAATATGCCCATGGGTGTCCCAGAAGGATAAGAAAAGTGAAAAGGGGCAGAAAGAACATATGAGGAAATTTGGGCTGAAATTCCCCAAGTCTTAGGAAAAAGATAAATAGAATTACCCTGGAAGAACTACATATTCAAAACAGATTGAATTTTAATAGAACTAAAGCAGTACAAATGTTAACAAGATTGACAAACGTCAGAGATAAAGAGTGAATCCTGAAAGCAGCAGGAGAAAAACAATTCATCACATACAAAGTGGCTACAATTAGATTAAGGGTCAATTTCTCATCAGAATCCATGGAGGTGAGAAGGCAGTGGTACAATATATTTGTCTCTGAAACAGAAAAACTGTCAGCCAAGAATTCCTTATCTGGAGAAACTGTCCTTCACAAATGATGTAGCATTTTAAATATTCACAAGTAATCAGGAAATGAGTGTTCAACAAGAGGCTTGTCCTGCAAGAAATATTGAAAGAAATTCTGCAGATTGGCAGATTGCATGAAACATATGATCCATCTAAAGGCTTTCTAGAAGACACTTATCTTAGACCAAATTAACCAAAGAAATTAACAGTGGATGGTTGGAAAAGTGTATTCCACATAAACTGTAACCAAAAAAGAGCTGAGATAACTATACTAATATTTGACAAAATAGACTTTGAATGCAAAACGTGTTATAAGAGACAAACAAGGCACATTATATTAATGGAAGGGACAATTTCCCAAGAAGAAATCACAATCTTGAATGTTTATGATGCAGACATTTCTCCCTCCTTCTGGTTTTTGATCCTGTACTGGAGAGGATGATGAACTAGCAGGCTCAGTGCACATGTAACGAATACTTTTTGCAAGAGCTTCTGATTACCAGAATTGCAGAAAATGCTGTACTTGCCAGTCTAACACTTTCATTGGAGTCTTCTAGATTATACAGTGTTTCTTATGAAAGCAGAAGTATCACCTTTCCTGGCTGGACTGTTTTCCAGTGGTTTTTGGATTTTTTCCAGTGTTTTCTACTTGAAAGCCATACCTCTAGCTTCTTAAAAAATGGTGAGAGTATATGCCTACTAAATTTCTTCTCAAAATTTTTAGAGATTTTTTTCAAAAGAGATTTCTGCTTAAAGAAAAGGAGTACAACAAGTAAATAATTTGATACAGGAATTGAATGAAAATAAGTGGACTTTCCTGGATAATATTGTGGGAATTCATATATCATCTTGTTGGAATTTAGGACAACAATGATACTGTGTACTTTGATAAATGTATACAGCTGGTGCATGTTTAGCATTGGCAAATTCTAATTCATAATACGTTATTTGTAGTCATGCATAAAGTGTTTATTGAAGACCTTTGGAACACTGGTTTATGTGATAAAATATTTTGTTGAGGATTCAAACTCAATGAATGTGGAGTAAGGTAAGTTTTTATTTTCCCTGGAGACATATAAAAAAATGAAAAGCTTAGGATTTTATTCCTCAGATTATGGCACAATCAAGACCAAGAAATTTGCAGGGCTGCATGAATCAAATCTCTTTTCTCTGTAACTACAGTTCTGACAGGGTATGACTAAAACACAGAGTCTGCTTCTGTGGGTTAATACATTACAAAATAAATGAATTCACAGCTTTGCCAAAGATAAAAAGTGAATAAAATGAACGAACATACTTTTTTTTTCCAAACTGGACATTACCTCAGAACAATCTCTCATCTCAAAATGTCAGTCTAGTTTGCCAATGAAAGAGATCGATTAGGATCAGGTGATAAAGAAAGCATTAGTGGTATTCTACCTCACAAAGAACACAGTAGGCCAACAAAAACCTTGCTATTATTACCTAATATCTAGCATTAATAATTTTAAAATGACTAGTTGTCAATGGGAACTTTGCTCAAGTTGCTTTTCAGAATTGGTAAATGAGGGCTGTTATTGCAGGAAATACCAAGGGAAATTTACTGAAAAATGTTGCTGCCTATAAAAAATAATTTTTAAAGAGCAAAATTGTGTCGCTGGAAGAAACCCAGTGATTAGTGAAACCATCAATAATAGAAAAATAATGGGATGCAATGTCTATTACATCCTCACCTAACTATCAATGAACTATGCTGCAGAAAGTCATTTATGGATATGGAATGAGGTTTATTGAAACTAATCATATAATTGACTCAAGTTCAGGTTGTGCCATGTTTTGAGACCTGATTAAAATATCCATGACAACAGGTAGAGAGCATGTGAAATGGCAAATGGTTTTCACTAAAAGGATATAACACAAAGGCAGTTGATTTCTTCTTTCAGGAAGACAGTACACCTTCACCCCTCCAGAAATTTCAATAATTTTGTATGTACCTAATGGCTTGTATTAAATATTTACCACAGAATATTCAGGCAGAAGAGTCCAGCTCAATACTAAATCCTGGGAATACAATCAGAGTCATCAAATCGTTTAAACAAAATACAGAATATACAAGTGTTTTTGGTAGATTAAAAGTAGAGATAGAGTTCTAGGAATAAAGCAAAAAGCGTATTACCTTTATATACAATGATAACAGTAATTTAATTTACATTTCCCAGTATTCAGCCTCTGTTAATGAAGAGTTAATTTCTGAACTGAAACAAAGGATCCTTTTACAGAGAGACTTTCTCATCTGAAAATTATTTTTGAGGCATGCTTTATGTCTGTGTTTCTAACACTACAGGTAAAGGGGTTCAGCATAGGAGTGACCACTGTGAACATCATGGAAGCTATTGCAGTTGCCCTTGTGTTTTGTGTAGCAGCAGAACTAAGATACACTCCAAAGGCTGTACCATAAAACCAGGACACCACTGAAAGATGATACCCACAGGTATAAAATGCTTTACACTTGTCCCCACGTGATGAAATTCTGAAAACAGAGCATGCAATCATAAACTAAGAGGAAAGGATGCCAGTGAGTGGAATACCAGCCAGAATTCCACTTGCAATATTCATCACTAGGTCATTGAGAAATGTGTCAGAACAAGCAACTTGGATTACTTGAGAAAGGTCACAAAAATAGTGAGGAATTTCCAACTCTGTACAAAAAGACAACCGCAAAACCATCCAGCCATGCAAAAGAGAGTTCAGAAAACTCAGTATACATGATGCCAGCAGCAAGAAACCACAGAGCCTGGGGTTCATGATGGCCACGTAGTGCAGTGGGTGCCAGATGGCCACATAAAGGTCATAGGCCATCACGGTTAAAAGAAAGCTGTCTAATCCTCCAAAAACTATGAAAAAATACATCTGGGTGAGGCAATTGCCATAACTTATAGTTTTTGGTCTTTGTCTGAATGTTCACCAGCTTCTTTTGGGACAGTGGTGGAGCTGAAACAGATGTCTGAAAAAGACAGGTTAGCAAGGAAGAAGTACATGGGTGTGTGCAGGTGGGGATCAGAGATGGTGGCCAGGATGATGAGCAGGTTCCCAGTGAGAGTGAACTTGTATATCATCAGGAACAGAGCAAATAGGAGGGGTTGCTCTTCTGTGTCTTCTGAGAGACCCAGAAGGATAAATTCTGAAACACGTGTTTCATTTTCTAAATCCATGTAACTCATGAAACTGCTGGAACAGAGACCAGAGCAAGGCAGGTTAGTTATAAGTGGTCAGCAAATTACCATAAATGCTATGATTTATATTGCAAATATATTGACTTAATTATTTCTTATTAATTATACAGAGATTTAGTTCCCTTTGTCTGAAAATGTCAGGGTAAACAAATGTTCCTGCTTCTCCTTAATGCTTTTGCTAACAAGCCATCCTTGTCCATAATTTTAAACTTTTTCCCAAGGCAATATGTTCCACCTTAAATGCTCTTAGACTGTATTTCATTAAAAAATCCTTTGACCTGTTATTTTGCACTATGTGATGAAAATTTCGGAGAAGGATATTGGTGATGGTAGCACAATATTTTTATTGCAATCAATATTACAAAATTGCATTGTTTAAAATTGTTAGGCTGTGAAATTTTAAGTTGTATATAAATTACTACAATAAAAATTAAAATAAAATGTTTCCGTCTGTATAGTTAGAAAGATCAATATTGTTACAATGCCATTTCATCTCTGCCTGATCTATACTTTCAATTCAACACCAATCACAAGAAGGTGGTTTGTCGATATTGGACAACATAATTTTAAAGTTTATAAGAAATGGTAAAAGTCCTAGATTTCCTAGAGAATACAGAAGAACCAAGTCATAGAACCAATACACCTGATTTCAAGTCTAACTATACAGAATAAATCATGTTGTATTCGTGCAATAGACACATGAATTAATCTATGAGAACTCAGTAGACACACAAACAGATTTTAGGGAACTCAAAAGCAGACCCACACAAGTACAGTCAACTGGCCTTTGACAAAGGGGCTAGAGCAATTTAATGTAAAAAGTAAGATCTTTTAAACAAATGCTGTGGAACAATGGCATATACAGGTGGAAAACAAAAAAGGAGTGTAGCCAAACATTGTATATATTTCACAAATATTAACTCAAAATGAATACTGCACTCAAAATTAAAATGCAAAGTATAGTACTTCTAGAATAAACCATTCAAGAAAATCTGGTGGCCTGTACTTTGGTGATGAGGTTTCAAAAATAGCACCCAAATCATGATCTATAAGAGAGGGATATTTAAAAATTGTTCTCTATTAAAATATAAAACTTATGCTCTATTAAAGACAATGATATATGACTTGTATCTATATACATAAAGAACACTTAACACTCACCAATAAGAAAGATAACACACAATTTAAAAACTAGGCAAAAATTCTGAACAGAAACTGAAATGAAGAAGATATGCAGGTGGCAAATAAGTCAGTGAAAAGAGGTTCAATGACATTTGTCATTAAGGAATTCCAAAATTAAACTGCAGTGATATACAATCACACACCTCTTAGACTACCTGAGGACCTAAGCACTGACAATGCCATGGGCTACTGATCATGGGAAGCAGAACAGACTCTCATTCACTGCTAGTGAGAATGCAAAATGGTGCAGCCAGAAAACAGTTTGGAATATTTAGCAAAACTAAATTTGGTCTCACCATTCAGTCCAGAAATTGTGCTCTTATGTATCCAGCTGATTTGATAACTTAAATCCACACAAAAACCTATACATGAATGTTTATAGCAGCTTTATGTATAATCTCCAAAATCTAAAAGCAACGGAGTTTTCCTTTAAGGTCAATGGATAAACACACTCAGCTATATCTATACAATGGAATATTACTCAGTGATAAAAATAAATGTTCTCTCTAGTCACAAAAGTCAAGGATGCATCCTAAGTGATTACTAGTAATTGGAACAAAGCAGTCTAAACATCCTGTATATGAATAATTTCAATTATTTCAATTATATGACTTTCTGGATTCATCCAAATAAAAGAGACAATAGAATGAACAGTGGTTTCAGAGGACTGGCGAGAGGGAAGGAAGATTGAATAGGTGAATCAGAGAGCACTGTTTAGAGCAGTGAATTTCTTTTCTATAATACTATAATTATAGACACGTGACTTTATGTATTTGCTAAGCTGACCTTTATAAAACAAAGAATGACCCTTAGTATATGCAAATAAAAGATTAATTGTCAGGATACTAGGAATGCAAGGATGGAATGCCAAACGTGATAAAACAATCTAATTGTATTATAAACATATGAAACAAGGCTACTGAGGTAATGAGGGGAAAAGGTGCTGAAATGGTAATACTGGATATGAATGGAGTCTGGAAAATAAAGGGGACAGCAAGCATAAGTACTATAGATTTCTAGTGGATAAAATTTATCTCACCAGAGTGTAGGCTGGCAATTTTATCACATCTGCACATGTATAGTGGAATCAAGACATTAGGTAGATGATGTCAAGTGAGAAGAACAAGTTTGTGACTGCAGAGTGGGTGGTTAACCATAAGCAAGGGAAGGACACTAGATTATTCTACATGGTAATGGTTTAAAGTGACACACCTCAGCACGAGTAGATTAATATAGATAGAGAGGTACCTGTGGACATGTTTATGGGTCTGGGTATATGCACATCTTAGCAGACACACGTATATTTTCTTACCATGTCTTTGGAGAGCACCTAGATATGCTAGTAGCATGGAACACACATAGTGTCTGGAACTTTATTTGAACTCCATTCTACAATAAAGATTTCCTTGGAGAAATGGTTGACCTGAGACCTGAAATAGAAATATACAGGAAGAGCCTGGAGAATCTTGTACCATAAGAAATTGAGTAGGTGCTAAAATAAAGCATTCAATGATTGGGATAAATCAAAGAGACCCAGAACACCTGTGAAAGATATCCCATAGCCCAAATGAAAATAAATTTCATAACAAAATAAATAAAGTATTATTGTATCACAACCCAAAGTATAAAATAAATGTCATGAGTCTATAAAGATTTAAAGAAATATTTAATTTATGAGTAAGAAGACAAAAATCTCCCATGCAAATGCATGCAAAGATTTATGTAGATACTGCTGTCTCCAGGAGGTGAGTTTATTTTCCCTCCTAAAGTATATCTTCACATAATGATCCCTTGCCAAAGGTGATATAGAGAAAAGCAGGAAAATTAGGAGCTTTGAAGTGGGGAAATCTGGCAAGCATTGTTGATGAACGTCAAAATCAACAGTGAAAAGCAACATTGATGGGGTGTGCCCTGGATACATAATGTAACAATATAGAATTTTCCCTCTGGTGTCTTCCTCCAAAACCCATAATCCCAGTCTAACCATGAGGAGAACATCAAACAAATTCCAAGTGAGGGTTATTTCATAAAATACCTTGTGACAACCCTGAAAAATATCCAGGTCATCAAAAACAAAGAGAGTCTGAGAAACTATCATTTATAACACATAGATGTAATGTGGTATTGTACATGGAAGATGTTCAGAATAAGCAAAAATGGATGTGATTTTCTGGAAACTGTCTCTACTCTCGTTGCAATTTTTCTATAAGTCTCACACTGCTTTCTAAAATACTTTATTTACGTATTTATTTATTTATTTTCACATGGGCACGCACGGGGAAGCATCCTGCCACTAAGCCACCATTGCACTGCCCCCACACTGTTTTTAAAAGTAGAATTATGAAGAAGCAAAATTATTAGTGAAATGCAAAAATCTAGGAACAAACTCTGAGCTTCATTCCAGATGTGATTATATGCCTTGGAAAAGAATATGACTCTGTTATAAGCCTCAATTCATCTCACATGAGATCAGAACAGAAATATCAATTTCATTTAATAATTGACAGAATTAAGAAAAAATAATGATTACAACGTGTCTGACATTGTGCTTAACATTAATGAAGAATATTTTTATATCCTGTGATTCAACACCATCCATACTCATTCCCCAAACCTCCAAGCCCACTGCCACTGTGCTATCTCCAGCCCTCATCACTTCCTCAGAAATTTGGCAACAGAAACTGATCCAGAATTTTCCACAGGGCAAGCATTTTGTTGATCATCACTTTTGAAAAACCCTGCACTGACTCTCCAATAACTTCAAACATAAATAACAACCTTGTGGACAAAACTCAAAGCTCACTTGTTATCTGGCTGTTGACAGCCTTCCCAAACTCATGTTGCTTTTCTCACACCCTCCCTACCATTGTTCATCAGATATTAAAATCTACTTTTAAACTCGACACACCCTACAAATATATCAATCGTATATTTGTGTCCCTATTTTTTTTTCTTGGTGGGTTTATGTCCTCTTCTTCTCTTAGAATTGCTAATGTAAGGAAAGTATTCCTCCTGCCAGGCTCAGTACAATTACCAGCAGCCTTGGGAATCCTTCCTGAACCTCAACAGATGAGTCCAAAGTTTGGATCCACTTCATCACAACTTCAGTTTCCACCTCCGGATATTGCATGTCCTCATATCTATGTTTGTTGCCATATTTAGATGTAATCTCTTTAAGATAAAGAACACTGTCTTGTTCATTCATTTATTCTGAGAGTAACACTTAGTGCCTACCATGACGGAATTAATGAATGGATTTGTGTTGAATGATTTTTAAGAAGAAATTGATGAATATGGTTAACAAGGTACCTCCATGAAGCAATCCCGTGAGTGTTAGCTAACATAACATGAGACAGATAAGAGAAAGAAGATACTTTAGTGTATTCATCATCCCCCTCAACCACCAGCTCTTTACCTGGGTAGGACTTTGGACAATTATCTCTCTGTGTTATCCTTGTTGATGTCCCTAAAGTTATTCTCAAAAAATGGGGTCCTGGACTCATAATACATTCCCCATACTCATTACCTGATATGTGACTCACCCTGAAATTATCAAAGAAGCATCTGAGTTCACCAAAGCAGGTTCTTCCTTCAATGACAGATGAAGTTGGAAGCTCTGCTCCCAGGAAATGCAGGAAGATGTAAATACTCATGAGGTCTCTAGAAGGCAAAATCATGTTTCTATCTTACTAAAGATTGATAAACTAGACTTGAGATAGTGTACACAAGGCATTTATGTTTCCATGCTTTTATGAATTTAATCCCCATGAGCCTCATAAATGAAGCATTATTTTGTCTCTGTGCCCCCTAAGATATTTATTTCTCTAGAGGTAAAGGAAAAGCAATGCAAAGTTGGGTCAGTTTTGACCCTTGGGAAAAAGCTTTGGGGCTACATGCTCATCTCTTATCCCAGTGGTCTCCTTCTGTGAGGTCACCTCACGTTGATCAGAAGTTTTCCCATAATGATTTCCTTATCACTGATTCACGAGTGAGGTTCTGGGTGCACTACAATATCTTGTGTCTGATTTCTCTTTCTGATATTTCATCTGATTTATGAGACTGCCCTCTTTCAACAAGGCTTCTGCTTGTTTCACTGGTTTTTCTTTCTCCTCTATACTTAGTAATGTCTGTTATACTCAGTCAATTATTTCTTTTCAGTCATTCAACAAATATTTATTCATCAATACTGTATGGTAATCACTAAGTGACCATCTGATAATGAAGAAAGAGTAATATATTGTGCCTCCTGTCAAACAGCAAACAGTCATGGAAATAAATACAGAACCTGATTGTGGTACTGAAGTCCCGGTGAAATGTAATTCCAAATGAAGGAAGATCAGCTCTTACATTTGTGCTAAATTGTATCCTGGGAATCTGATAGGGATCATTTTCAAATTATAGATCATTCGGTATTATTGAGACCTTAGTTAAATTCATTATTTCTATCCAAGAAAACAGGCGTCTTGATATTTATGTAGGTCCTGTCTAATTTCCTTCAGCAACATTTTATAGTATTCCATGTGCAACTGCCTCACCTATTGAGTTAAAGTTATACCAAGTTATTTTGTTTTTTAATGCTGTGCTGAATGAATTAAAAAAAAACTTCCAGCGAGGAACAATCTTTGCTGGTATAGAAAACACGACAGATTTTTTCGTATACTCTTGGAACTTGCATTTGGCTGGATCCATCTATGACCTCTAGGAGTCTTCTCCTGGATGAATTCCTATTTTCTATATAAAGGTCATGTTTTCTGTGAATACAGACAGTTGCACTTCTTTCTTTCCAATTTGGATGCTTTTTATTTCATTTCATTGCCTAATTTATTTGGCTAAACTATCTGTACAATACTGAATAGCAATAGTGAAAATGCACTTCCTTCTGTTGTTTCAGACCGCAAGGGGTAGGTCTGGACTCTTTCAGCTTTCAGTATAACATTAACTGTACTTCCTAAGGCTCAAACTGAGACTCTATAAGGGTTTCATGCCTAGGTATGCCTTCTTGGAATTTATAATTGCCATAGGATACCTACATCAGATAAATCCTGAAAACCAGAGGGACAAGGTTCTCCAAGGTTATCAATGAATTACATCACCCAATCTTTTAGTGTGGACACCCCTTCTCAACATGAAAAAGACAGAACTGATGTTCCCCAAAGATCCCTGTTTATTGCTAGAAAGATTAAAAGTGAAGGAGCAGGTATAATAGAGAAAATGGGATTTAACAAATGATAATGCTACCGAATCACTATATTAATATTCTTTCTCGCTGCCAGTGTTCTGGAGTAGCTAGAAGGAACAATCTGAGATGATGGAATGGTAGCACATGAGAACTTCTGGGATCTATTCTGTAATTACTTGTTGAAATGTGCTTTGAAAACTATTGTTTTTTTTTCTTACTTTGTATATATGTTATTTTATACAATAAAAATGCTAAAATATATATTAGCTGTGTTTTTATATAAATGTCCTTTATTGTACTGACAAAGTTACCTCCTACTGTGGCTTTTCTGAGTGATTTTATAATGAACAGGCATTATTTTTTGTCAAACACATTTTCTGCATCAGTTGAGATTATGTGATTTTTTTCCTTTCGTTCTGTGAATGTGATGTATTACATTGATTTTTTTTATTTTGCTCACTTTTGTATTTGTGAGATCCTCCCCACTTGGTCACAGTGGATAATTTCTTTATTATTCTGTTTGATTCAAATTGCTAGCATTTTGCTGAAAATTTTTGCATCTTTACTGGTCGGTGCATGGTGTCACAATAACGTTAGCCTCACAGTATGAGTTAAAAAGAGCTCCTTCCACTTCGATTTCAAAATGTTTTAGTAATACTGGAATTAATTTTTCTGTGATGTTTGGTGGAATTCACTGGACTTCTCTTTTTGGTAGGTTTTTGATTACTGATTGAATTTCTTTATTTGTAATGGTCTGTTGAAGTCTTCAATTTCCTTGAATAAATAGGGTGATGTAATTCATTGACAATCTTGGAAAGGCTGGATTCTCTGGCTTTCAGTATTTATCTGCCCTGGGAATCCTCTGGGAATTATGTTCCAGGAAGGTAAACCTAGTGCGAGAAAGCCTTATACAGTCTCAGTTCAAGCCTTAGGAAAACACAGCTAATATTATACTCAAAGTTGAAAAAGTTGAAGCCTTTCTTTGAGGTCTGGAAAAATACAGTGCATTTTCACTGGCCCTATTCAATATTGTACTGGTATTTAAGGCAATGAAATGAAATAAAAGACGTCCAAATTGGAAAGAAAGAAGTGCAAATGTCTGTATTCACAGACAACATGACCTTCATATAGAAAATAGAAATCATCCAGGGGAAAACTCCTAGAGGTCATAGATGGATCCAGCCAAATGCAAGTTCCAAGATTATATGAAAAAATCTGTCATGTTTTCTATACCAGCAAAGATAGTTCCTAGCTGGTAGTTTTTTTTTAATTCATTCAACACAGCATTAAAAAACAAAATACCTAGGGATAATTTTAATTCAAGATGTGAGACACTTATACACTGAACACTAGAAAACATTGCTGAAAGAAATTAGGACCTAAGTAAAAGGCAAGACACCTGCTTTCTTGGATGGAAATAATTAATGTCATTAAGGTGTCAATGATACCCAAAAGATCTATAGCTTGAACATAATCACTGTCAGGGATCCAGAATCGATTTTAGCAGAAATGTAAAAGCTGATCCTCACTCTTATGGAATTATACTTCACCATATATTCAGTACCACCATCAAGTGCTGTATTTATTTATTTCCATGACTGTTTACTGTTTGATGGGATGCACAATATATACACTTTTTTTCATTCTCAGACCATGGTTTAGTGATTACCATATAGTATTGTGAATACATAGTTGTTGAATGACTTAAAATACATAATTGAGTGAATTGAACAGATATTGCTAACTACTGGGGAGAAAGGAAAAGCAGTAAAAGAAGTAGAAGCATTTTTGAGAGAGGGCAGCCCCATAAATCAGATCAAATATCAGAAGATAGAAATCAAAGACAAAAGATATTTCAGTGCTCCCAAAGTCTCTATTCTGAATTAGTGATAGGAAATCATTATGGGAAAACTTGCACTACTAGAGCCCACAGCTAAAGACATGTGAGAGTCTACTGGGATAAGAGATGGACAAGAAGTTCCAAAGCTTTCTCCCGGGGGTCAAAAATGACTGAAGTTTGCATTGCATTTTCTTTTTGTTACATCCAGGTAGCTAAATATCTTATGGGGCAGAGAGACAAAAGAAGATTCTATTAATGAGAGTCATCGGAATTAAATCCATAAAAAGCATGGAAACATAAATGTTTTGCCTATACTATCTCGAGTCTAGTTTACCAATCTCTGGTGAAACATAATTTCACCTTCTAGACATCTCATGAGAATTTTCATTTTCCTGCCCTTCCTGGGAGCAGAGCATCCAACTTCAGGCGACACTCAAGGAAGTCTCAGCGTTGGTGAACTCAGAATCTTCTTCAATAATTTCTGGGTGAGTCATAGAGTCTAGTCATGAGTGTGGGGAATGCATCATGAGTTCAGGGCCCTTTTTATTGATGGTAACTTTAGGGGCTCAACAAGGTTAACACAGAGAGATAATCGTCCAACGTCCTAACCAGGTGAAACCCTTGTGGTCAAGGGAGATGATGAATACACTAAAGTATTTTCTTTCCCATATCTGTCTCATCTAATGTTACTCAAACTCATGGGCTTCGTTCATGGAAATAACTTTTTAACCACATTCATCAAATTCTTTAAATCATTCAACAAAAACCTCATTCATTATTTCCTTCATGGTAGGCACTGAGTGTTATTCTCATTATAAATAAGTGAGTAAGACAGTGTTTTTTATTTGAAAGAAATTACATCTAAATATGGCAACAAGCTTAGAAATGGGCACATGCTATATCCTGAGGTGGAAACTGAAGTTCTGGTGAAGTGGATCCAAAAATTTGGACTCATCCAGTGGAGGTTAATGAAGGTCTCCCAAGGGAGCTGAGAATTGAACTGAGCCTGGCTGGAGGAAAATTTTCATTACAATAGCAATTCCAAGAGGGGATGGTGGTAGAATCCATCAAGAAAAGAAAACATGGACACAAATGTGCAATCAATAAAATTGTAAGGTGTGGTTAGGTTTAAAAGAAGATCTTAATATCTGATGAGCAATGGTAGGGAGGGTGTGAACAAAGCAACCTGAACTTGGGCAGATTGTAGCACCCACATAACAGAGAGCTTTGTGTTTTGTCCACAAGATTAATATTTATGTTTGAAGCTAATGGAGAGTCAGTGGAGGGTTTATAGAAGGTGATGTTCATGAAAATCTTGCTCTGTGGAAAATTCTGGATCAGCTTCTGTTGTCAAATTCCTGGGGAAGTGATGAGGGCTGGAAATTGGACAGTGGCAGTGGGCTTGGAGGTTTGGGGAATAAGTATGAGCGGGGTTGAATCACAGTATATAAAAAAAAGACTTCATATATACTAAGCAAATATTGGACATTTAATAGTAATTTTTTAATTTAATTATTTCAATTGTTAAATGGAATTGTTATCCCTGTTTTGATCTAGTGGGTGATGAATATGAATTTTACAGCAGAGTTATATTCTTTTCCAAGGCATGTAATCACATCTGGAATGAAGCTCAGAGTTTGTTTCCTAGGTTTTTGCATTTCACTCATAATTTTATTTCTTAATAAATGTAATTTTTAAAAGCAGTGTGAGACTTACAGAAAATATGAGTGGGTAATACAAACAGTTTCAAGAACAACACATCCAATTTCCCCTGTTCTGAACATGCCCCAACCAAAACACCACATTACGTCTATTTGTTCCAAACGATTTTTCAGACACTACTTGTTTTTGATAACCTGGATATTTTTCAAAGGTCCTTGTCAGGTGTTTTGTAAAATGTCCCTTAGTTGAGATTTGCATGATGTTCTCTTCATGATTAGACTGCGATTATGCATTATGGAGAAAAATACTAGCGACAAAATTCTATTTTCTTTGCATTATGTATCCAGGGCACATCCCATCAATGTGACTCTTCACTGTTGATGTTGACGTTCTTCCACAATGTTTGTCAGTTTTCCCCACTTCAAAGTTCCTCATTCCCCTGCTTTTCAATACACCACCTTTGGAAGGGCATTAATATGTGAAGACACACTTTAGGAATGGGAATTAACTTCACCTTCCTAAGACAGCAGTATCTTTACAAACCATTGGAATGCTTCTGTATGGGAAATTTTTGTCTTCTTATTCATAAATTAAAAAATTTATTTGTCATTATAGTCTCATGACAATTATTTTATACAATGGGTTATGATAAAATGCTACTCTATTTATTTTGCCCTGCAGTTTATTTTAGGTTTGGTAATGGGATGTCTTTCATCAGTGCTCTATGGCACTTTGTTTATCCCCATCCTTGAGGACTTTGTTTTAGTACCTACTTAATTTCCAGTATTACAAGATGATCCAGGCATTTCTTGTACATTTCAGCCATTTTTCTAAGGAAACATTTGTTGAAGAATGGTATTTAAAGCTAAGTTCTGGACACAACATGTGCTCATTGTTATAGAGTCCTGTAACACTCTCCATTGACAGAATAAGGAAATGTATGTGTCTGCCAAGTTGTGCATATACACATATGTATAAATATATCTACATGTAGCCATCTACCTATATTAAGGTACTCATGCTAATGTGTCTAACTCTAAACCATTATCAAATAAAACATTGTGGACCCTTTCCCTTGTTTATTATTAACCACCCACTCTGCAGTGGGAAGCGTACTCTCCTCACCTGCCATCCATCTACTTAATTGCTTGATTCCAATACAGAAGTGATAGATTTGTCAACCCACACTCTGGTGAGATAAATTTTATCTACTAGAATACCATGCTTATGCACGGTTTCTGTCCCATTCATTTTCCACACTCCATTCATATCCAGTATTACCATTTCAACACCTTGTTCCCTCATCATCTCAGTTTCATACACTTGTAATACAATTAGATTGTTTTGTTTCATTTTACATTCCATCCTGGCATTCCTATGATTTTGACGATGAATCTTTCATATGCATGTACTGCAGTTTACATATTCTTTGTCTTGTAAAGCTCAGTGTTTTTTACCAAACGCATGAAGTCATGTGTCTATAAGTCTAGTATTCTAGAGAATCGATTCACTGCTCTAAAAATTGCTCTGTGATTCACCTGTTCAACCTTCCTTCCCTCTCCCCAGTCTTTTTGGCAACCAGTGATCCCTATATTATTTCTTTTGTTTGACTTATCCAGTCATACAGTTGAAATTATACTTATGTAAGATGTTTAGACTCACTCATTTTAACTATCAGTAATCAATTAAGATGCATCCTTGACTTTTGAGGGTGGAGTAATCACTTATTTTTATCACCGAATAATATTCATTGTACAGATAAAGCAGAGTGTGCTTATCCATTGACCTTGAAAGACATTTTGGTTGTTTTCAGAGTTTGTAGTCTATACATAAAGCTGTTATAAATGTTCATGTGTAGTTTTTGTGTTGACTTAAGTTTTCAAATTAGCTGCATACATAAAGACACAATTTCTGCACTGAATGGTTGGGCCATGCTTAGTTTGGCAGATACCACCAAACTGTCTTTGGCTGCACAATTTTGGTGTCTTACTAGCAGTGAATGAGAGTCTGCACTGTTCCTCAGGTATTCTATGTCACTGAAGTTTAATTTTGCAATTCCCTAATGACAAATGATGCTGAACATCTTTTCACATGCTTATTTACCACCCATATATCTAATTCATTTCAGTTTCTGTTCAGGCATTTGCCCAATTTTTAATTGGGTGTTTCCTTTCTTGTCACTGGGTGTTAATAGTTCTTTGTATATTTGTATACAAATAATATCAATGTCTTTCACAGAGCATAAGTTTTATATTTTTATGAAGTCCAATTTATAAATGTATTTGTCTAATGGATCATGATTTGGGTGCTATTTCTAAAAACTCATCACCAAAGTACAGGCTACCAGATTTACTTGGATGATTTATTCTAGAAGTATTATACTTTGCATTTTAGTTTTGAGTGCAGGATTTATTTTGAGTTAATTTTTTGTGAAATGTATACAATGCCTGGTTAAGTTCCTTTTTTATTTTGCATGTGTGTATGCCATTGTTCCATAGCATTTGCTAAAGAGATAGCACTTTTTCCACTAAATTGCCTTTGCCCATTGTCAAAGGCCAGTTGACAGTATATGTGTGGGTGTATTTTTGAGTTCCCTAACATTTGATTGTGTGTTTACTGAGTTCTCACAGATTAATGTATGTGTCTACTTTACCAACACAGTATGGTTTGATCTTCATGTCTTTAAAGGTAGACTTGAAATCAGGTAGCATTTGTTCTACAACTTTGTTCTTCTTCTGTACTGTTTAAGCCATCTAGGATTTTTGCCTTTCCTTAGAAACTTCAAAATTATTTTGCCAATGGCTGCAAACTGGCTTCCTGCTTTTGGGAATGGGATTGTGTTGAAAGTATTGATCAGGTGGAGATGAAATGGCACATTAACAGTACTGTTCTTTCTATCCATAAAGATGGGTAATTTTATTTATTTTAAATTTTTATTGTAGTAATCTATATAAAACTCAAAATTTCTCACTCTATCCATTTTCATACCTGAAATTTAGTAATATAGACTATAATAAAAATATTGTGCTACCATCACCAATATCCTTGTCCAATTTTTTCATCATATAGTCCACAAAAACTGGTCAAATGATTTTTGAATGCAATAAAGTCTAAGAGTATTTGTAGTGGAACATATTGCCTTGGGAAAAAGTTCAAAATTATGAATGAGGGTTTGTTAGCAATAGCATCAAGGAGAAGCAGGAACCTTTGTTTACTCTGACATTTTGAGATAAATCTCTATATAATAAAGAATTATTTCAAAATGTTTGCAATATAAACCATAGCATTTGTTTTAATTTGCTGAGAGCTATTTGTGACTAAACCTGCCTTGCTCTAGTCTCTGTTCAAGCAGTTTCATGAGCTATATGGAATCAGAGAACAAAACATGTTACAGAATTTATCCTCCTGGGACTCTCAAAAGACACAGAAGTGCAACCCCTCTTATTTGTTCTGTTCCTGATGATGTACCTGGTCATTCTCATTGGGAACCTGCTCATCATCCTGGCCACCATCTCTGGCACCCACCTGCACACACCTATGTACTTCTCCCTTGCTTAACCTGTCTTTTGTGGACATCTGTTTCACCTCCATGACTGTCACAAAGATGCTGGTGAACATCCAGACAGAGACCAAAACTCTTTCAAAATTTCCAAAGGCTTTCTGTTTTCTTTCCAATGCACCCAACTAGTAGACAGGTTCTGAAGAAAAGACATTTTGTAGAGCATGTCCTGAGTGAGTAATGGAAACCCTTACTATTCTGCCATATATACCTACTCTTCAAACTTTACTTCTATTACCATTCCAGCGACTCCAATTTTTTCTCAGAAAAAAAATTTTCCTGGGATTGTTAGTACAAATTTATTCTTCTCCAGAACCATTAAATTAAGTAATAACTATTATGATTCAATCTGAACTGACGTGATAGATTTGTTCTCACAGAAAATTAAATTTTGTTCTTGAAGAATCTATGCAGGGATACATGGATAGAAGGAAAAAATAATCAGTTTGTGTGATATTGGTGAAAGAAGTGCAGTGTTGTGTTTTTTTGAAGGAAAATGTTGATGAGTCATTAAAATTTATATATCTGCAAAAGAAATTTTCAGGAATCATGGTGAGAGATAAACACCATTTTACAGATGAAAATGCTATTATTTTCCAGCAGATATAGGGGATTTAATTCTTTTCTTCAAACTGTCAATGTTATGTTACATCGAAGGAGGTGAAGACAAATTTTGAGTCAGTATGCTCTCAATACTGACTCAAATAGTATTCCATTGGATACTTCCAATACCTATTTACTGGGACCTTTCCATGCAAAATTTAAAACATACAATAGATGCAGGCTTTCTGTTGGAAGATTAATTGTCAAGAGTAGGAGAAGTCAGAATAAACACTTTCAGAAACAGGGAACAGGATTTAAATTCATACACCGTAGAAAGCAGTAACAGAGCTCTCACCACTAAGAATATATGTAAAAATGAGGTCAGTGTCAAAGGGCATGTATGTGATACATAGGAGAAATGAATCTTTCCACCCCTGTCAAGAGCTGAGTTTCAAAGAGAAACAAATGACAGAGTTCCAAAGTGGAATGAGAGGGTCTTGGAAAGCATCTCCTAGTCATCTGCCACCAGTGACAAAATTCTCATTTTCCCTTCAATTCAGATCACCTTCCTCAGAAGTAATGTATACAACCACGAAGCTCTGAGATAAATCAAGCAAACTCAGATTATTTATCTGTTTCATCTCCTTGAGTTTCTGAATGCAGAATATTGCTTTTATCTGTTACCTTGGATGGAAACAGAGTCAGTGGATAAAAGAATCACTTGAATTAGCCAGAGAAGATCAATTGTGCTGTAAGAAAGAAATATGATGACAGTGAATGTTTTACCTAAAATAGCTGCAGGAATTAGGGAAAATCTACAAACATAAATTTGTTTCATTGTGTAATGTCATTTTCTGGATTCCACTTTGGTTTCCATTGCAGCCAATTTTCTTTGAGTTCCACCTCAGGGAAATTTTAAATTTTCCTAAATGTATATTTCAACTACTGAAGCTCTATTTGATGTTTTTGTTTTATTAGAAGTTGTGGTTTAAGGAAAACTCATGCATAAAATACAGATTCACATACACCACCCCAGCATCAACATGTGCATGCCTATGGGGAGTTTGTTGCAATGGATTATAACACTATTTTTTTAACTCTATCTCTTTGTTGACAGTAGTTAACAGTTTTAACAATTGATGAAAAATTATCAAAGTAGTACTGTGATGATTCTCCATAGATTACATATGTGTATTTCCTCCCATATTCCCAATTAACCATTATTATTGCTTTTTATACATGTCTTTAATTCTTATCTGCCCATACCTTGGATATAGGAAGTGTCAGTCACAAGGTCTTTACAATCAAAAGGTCACATGATGAAAGCTCTATAGTTATGCAATCATTATCAAATATCAAGGCTAATGGATTACAACAGTTTCAGGTTCTTCCTTCTGGACATTCTAACGTACAAGGAAATAAAAATTTGTGACCTTTCTATATGAGTCAGTAGTCACAATCACTTGTTAAACTCTTATTTCCAGTGACACCTCTCCTTCTCATTTGATCATTCTCTCAATATTCAGGGAAATCTTAGCAATGACCATTTTGCCTTCACGCTGAAAAAGGGTGTTAACCTTATTGGGTAAGAAAAGAAACTAGTTGACGTCCTTTGAGAAACTTTTACCTCTGGGTTTCAAGCTTATCTGGGATAGCAACAATTTGGAGTCTTATAGTTTCTGAATAAAATAAAGTTAATGAGAAGAACTTCTATACATTCTTAGTTAGAATCCTGGGTTTCCCTTGGGATTTTAAGGAATACTTTTGGTGGTGGCTTGGCATACTGTGGGGTTATTTAATATCTGGATGATGTTTGCATAAGAGTAACCTCCAACAGGACTACTCAACTTTATTCGAAATCTCTTAACCACTGAAACTGAATTTTGCCTCATTTCTTTTCCTCATTTTGGTCAATAAGGTATTTCCAATCCCATGATGACAGGGCCAGGCTCATCCCTGGGAATCATATCCTATGTTTCCAGGGAGACACACCCGTTAGAGTCATACCCCAATGTTGGGGACAAAAGTGAGTTTTTTGCAGAGTTTGGCTTAAAGAGAGGCCACATCAGAGCCACAAAAGAGATTCTCTGAGTGTGACTCTTAGGCATAATTATAAGTAGGCTTAGCATCACCATTGCAGAAATAGCATTCATAAGGACATGACTTAAGATTGAGATAATTTGGGAATTCCCCAGATGGGGAATATTAATAGCTCAATGTTTCTCCTAGTCCCTCAAAGGGACTTTGCAAACTCTTTTTTATTTTATGCCCAAAATACTATGGAATATATCAGGGTATTATTTTAACCTGTACAGCAAAACAAAATCTCACTCCCTATTCAGGAATTAAAAGAAATGATTGCCTCCATGAGATGGATCAGGATTAAAACATGGCTTTTCTAAGGTACATAATCCTTTCAAACCAGGACAGATACCACAGAATATTTGTCCTTTCATTACTGGCTTATTTCACTCAATATTATGTCCTCAAGTTTCACTCACCTTGTTGCATGCTTTACATTGCCCTCCAGAGGGGTTGAATCATTCTACATTCCTTCCAACAGTGTCTCCCCACATTTTCTCCAGCACTTGTATCATTCAGCTTGTCTATTTTAAATACAATTTTATTGTGATATATTCACATACCATATAGTCATCCAAGACACACAATCAGTTTTCAGGTATCATCATATAGCTGTGCATTGATCATCACAACCTATTTTTGCACATTTTTATTACTCCATAAACAATAAAAATAAGAATAAAAATAAAAGTAAAAAAGAACATCCAAAACATCCCTCACCCTTTCCCCACTTATTATGAATTTTTGTCTTTATGATCTTACTCATCTGTCCATACAATGGATAAAGGTAGCGTCAGTCACAAGGTTTTCACAATCACTCCTCACATTGTAAAAACCATATATTGTACAATCATCTTCAAGACCAGACTTCATTTTGTTTCAGGCATTTCCCTCTAGTTATTCCAATACCCCCGTAAAAAGAACACAGATCTCTATTTAATCCATAAGAATAACCACTAGAATAACCTCTTGACTGTGCTTGAAATCACTTAGCCACTAAATCTTTATTTTGCTTGATTTCTCTTCCCCCTCTGGGTCAGGAAGTCTTTCTCAGTCCTACGATGCTAAGGCCAGGCTCATACCCAGGTATCATGTTCCATGTTTCCAGTGAGATTTACAGCCCAGGGAGTCATGCCCCATCTAGGGGGAGGCAGTCAGTTGGCCTGTGGAGAAAGCTTAAAGAGAGATGCTACATCTGAGCAACAAAAGAAGTTCCCTCGGGATGACTCTTAGGCATAATTATAAGCAGTCTTAACTTCTTTGCAGGAATATGTTTCAAAAGGGCAAACCCCAAGTTCAAGGTCTTGGCCTATTAAATTGGTACAAACCAATGCTTGTGACAATATCAGGTCTTCCCTACATGGAGAAGTTTACTATTTCCATGTTCTCCCCTAGCACTTCAAGAGGACCTTCCATATCTTTTTTATCTTCTGCCCAGATTACACTGGGATGTATCAAGACATTACATGAACCTCTCCAAAGCAACGAGATCTCATTCACTATTCAAGATTCCATGAGATTATGGATTATTGAGTAAACTGACTGTACAAGTTAAATTAAGTACTGTGCTACTGAAAATATAAATCTTGCACCAAATAAACTGTTTTTCCTTTGGATTTAAGGAGGTTAGTGTTTTAAAATACAGTTCTTATTATCCTTTAACCTTTAGACTGATTTACCCTAATCCTAACCTTATCAGCTTCCTTTATATCTCTAATTGAAGTCTGTCTCTTTTTCAGCTTTTGTAACAATTGCTGTATGAGGTAATATTAGCTTTCAATGCTTCAAATCTCTCTCAATCTTTGGTGTTGCACAGATACCCAAGTTTCCAGGGAGGGATCAGGTTATACACAATGAGATCAGCACTTAAGAATTTAGAAACAGCAGTTAAAACTCAGGAATAGATGGACTGCTCTAAGAGCTACAGTCTAGGAGCTTTTAAAATAGGCCTTCTGATGCTAATTTATGCTCTAGAGGTCAACTCTGAGTTTGCAAATTGTACTTAGTCCATATTGGTGATGTGTTATAATATCTGTCTTTTTGTTCCTGGCTTATTTTAGTCCACATACTGTCCTCAAGGTTCATTAAACTAGTTGTGTGCCTCACAACTTCATTCCTTCTTACAGCTGCTCAAAGTTCCATTGGATGTTACACAACAGCTTGACCTTCTGTTTATCAGCCAATGTACCCTTTGGTCATCACCATTCATTGCAAATCATGAAAACTGTCACCACAAACACCATGTACTAATGTCTATTCAAATCCTTCCTTTCAGTTCTTTCAAGTATATATTTAATAACAGCGTTGTGGGATCCTATGGCAACTGTATATTTGGTCTCCTGTGGAGCCAATGCACTGCCCTCCAGAAGGGCTGCACCATTCAACTTCCCTAATAACAGTGAACACATACATCTCCCTCTCCACATTTTCTCTAGCCCTTGGATTTTTCTGTTTGTTTCCAAAATGTTTATCCAAACACCATACTATCCATCCTAAGTAAACAATCAATGGTTCCCACTATATTCACATGATTATGCTTTCACCACCACAATCTATATGAGAATGTTTCCATTTCTTTTGCCAAGAAAGAAGAGAAAAATAAGGAAATTACAGCAAGAATACCATAACCCACCTTATATATCCCTCTGTTGACATTTAGTTTTGTCATAGTGCCTTTGTTTACAATTGGTTAAAGAATATTGCAATTTTACTAGTTACTATATCCTAGTCTGCACTAATTGTATTTTTCCACGTGCCATCCCATTTTTTAACACCTTGCAGTGGTGAAATGCATTTATTCTTTCTTATGTAAAAACTTTCTAGTTATTGCTGTTATACTGTTCAGTTTTTATCCTCTATCTTGCCTTCTGCTGTTATATAAGCCTCTAGACTTCCACTTTCAACCATACTCACATTCAGCTTTGTTCGTTATGCTTACAATATAGTGCAAACATCACATACAATTGTGGTATCCATTTGTGGATTTTGACTATCAATCCACTTGAATATTCTGCACTCCTTCAGCATCAAGTGCTCAAATTTGACCCTCTTTCTATCTCTTCATAGCCTGTGTTTCTGAACTTTAATTCTCAGAGTTTGTTCATTATAGTTAATTTATATTAGTGAGACAACACAGGATTTGTCTTTCTGTTTCTGGATTATTTTGTGCAAAAAAAATCCTCAAGATTAATCCATGTTGTTGTAAGCTTCATGACTTTATTCTACCTTACAGCTGCCTGTAATCCATCATATGTATATAGTACAGCTTGTTTAGACTCTTGTCCACTGATAGATACTCGGGCTGTTTCCATCTCTAGGTAATTGTGAATATGTCACTATAAATATTGGTGTGCAAGTGTTCATTCGTGTCCCTGCTTTCAGTTTCTCTGAATATATTCCTAGTAATGGGATTGCCAAATTATAGAGCAATTCTATAGTTACCTTCCTGAGGAAGTACCAAACTGTCTTTTCAAAATTACTAATTTTTCCCTTATTCATGCATCGTCTTCTTAATTTCCTTGAGTTCTATGCCCATGTTTTCCCTTAACTCAATAAACCTATATAGAAGAGATCATTTTGTTTCTTGGATTAGTTCTTCCAGTATAAACACTTCTTTGAAGATCATTTATTTATTTCTTTCAATGGGTCATGCCTTCCTGTTCTTTGCATATCTTCAAATCTTCTATTGAATTTTGGTCATTTGAATATTTTGATAGATAACTCTGGCAATCAGATTCTCCCTCTAATATAAGATTTTAGTGTAGAGTAGCTGTATGTTGAATCAATTCTTCAACTCATAGCCCAATTTATACAGATAATTCAGAACAACCCATGGTGAACTGTGAGCTTCTACTTGCTTTGGATTCATTTGCTATTGTTTTTTCTAGTTCTCCCAGGTGTTAAATTAGATAATTGGTTTTAGCTCTTTCTTCGTGTATATTATAGAAATTTAAGGCCATAAATATCCATATCAGAACTGCCTTCACTGAGTCACATTTTTTTATATATATTTTTGGTTGCATTTGTCTCAAGTATTATTGATTTCTCTTGCAATTTCTTCTTTGACTCACACATTGCTTGTGTGTCTTGTTTAACCTCCACAAGTTTGTAAATTTTCCAGTTCTTCTGCTTTCTATTGATTTCCATATTAAATATATTGTGTTCAGAGAAACTGTTTTAGATCATTTCATTTTCTGAAAATATACTGAAATCTTTTTTGTAACACAACATGGGGTCCATCTTGGAGAATGATCAAGGGATCTTGAGAAGAATATATATCCTGCTGTTGGGTGTCCATTGTTTTCTATATATCTGTTAAGTCTAGTTGATTTATCATAGTATTCAGGTTTTTGGTTTCCTTATTTACAAACTGATTAATCTGTGCTTTAAAGAGAGTGTTTTATTGAAGTGTCCAAGTATTATTAAAATGATGTCTATTTCTCACTGCAGTTTGCTAGTTACTGACCTTATGTATTTAATATTCTCCAGTTAGGATCATAAACATTTATAATTCAGATTTCTTCGTGGGGAATTTTCCCTTGCATTAATATAATCTTTCCTATTTGTCTCATATAACAGTTTTGCTTTTAAAGTCGATTTTATCCAATATTAGGATAGTTACCCTGCTCTTTCTGTTGCATGGAACATGTTTTTCCAAACCTTCACATCCAATCTCTTTGTTGCCTTTGGACTAAGGAAAACCTTTAGATAGATGATACATTTCATGCATTCTGCCAGTGTGTATCTTTTGATGAGTGCATTAATCTATTCACACTGTGTTATTAATCTAGGGGCAATAATTACATCTAATATTTTATCCTTTAATTTTGCATGTCATACTCTTAGTTACACTTTTATCCTCTTTTATCCTTTTAGTTACACTTACTTTCTATGCTCTCCTTCAAGCTTCTATTTTCTCTCTCTTCCTTTTTACCTGCAGAACTCCCTTTAATATTTCTTGAGGGAGAAATATTTCCTGTTTTCCTGTGAATATTTTAAACTGTACGTATGTATGAAGGACAGTTTTCTGGGTTAGAGAATTCTTGGCTGGCAGTTTTTCTCCTTCAGAGAGAAATATATCATACTATAGCCTTCTCACCTCAATGGATTCTGATGAGAAATTGGTCTTTAATTTTACTACAGTCTCTTTGTATGTGTTGAATTGCTTTTCTCCAGCTTTGTATGTGTTGAATTGCTTTCAGGATTCACTCTTTATCTTGGACATTTGTCATTCTTTTTAGCATTTGTACAGATTTAAGCCTATTAGAATTCACTCAGTTTTGAATATGTTGTGCTTCCTTGGTATTTGCATGTATGTTTTTCCTAAGACTTGGGAAATTTCTTCCAAAATTACCTCAAGTGTTCTTTCTGCCCCTTTCCACTTTTCTTATCCTTCTGGGAAACCCATGAGCATATGTTTATGCTCTTCATGATGTTATTCATTTCCCTGAGACTCAGATCCTGTTTTCCATATTTTCTCTATGTCTCCACTCTGTAAATTTCCATGTCTTATCTTCTAGGTTGGCAATCCTTTCTACTGCAAGTTCAAAATATGTTGTCATGTCCCTCTAAGATGTGTTTAATCTCTTCTATTGTCCTTTCAATTCCCAAATTTCTATTATGTCTCTTTCAATTGTTTCAAATATTTTAATTCAACCCTATCAGAGTTCCAGGGGTCATTTTAGCAGAAATGTGAAAGCTGGTTCTCATTCACATATCAATACACATCACCAGGACTTCAATATTACCTTCAGGGACTGTATTTTTTAATTTCCATGACGCTTTGCTGTTTGACAGCAGGCACATTATATTACTCTTTTTTTCATTCTCAGACTGTAGTTTAATGATTACCATATAGTATTGTTGAATGCATTTTTTTAGTGACTGAAAATAAATAGTTGAGTGAGTAGAACAAATATTGCTAGCTATTGGGGAGAAAGGAAAAGCAGTGAAAAAAGCAGAAATGTTGGTGAGAAAGGGCAGCCCCATAAATCAGATCGAATATCAGAAGACAGAAATCAGAGACAATAGATATTTTAGTGCTCCCAGAATCTCTATCCTGAATCAGTGATAGGGAAATCATTATTGGAAAACTTGCAGTACTGGAGTCCACAGCTAAAGAGAGGTGAGAGTCTAATGGGATAAGAGATGAACAAGAAGCTCCAAAGATTTCTCCCTAGTGTCAAAATAGACCCAATTTTGCATTGCATTACTTTTATTTCCACCCAGAGAGCTAAATATCTTAGGGAATGGGGAGAAAAAAAATACTTCATTAATGAAGCTCATGGGAATTAAATTCATAAAAGCATAGAAACATGAATGCTTTGCCTACACTGTCTCAAGCTACCAATCTCTGCTGAGGTGGAAACATAATTTTGCCTTCTAGAGACCTCAAGAGTATTTACATCTTCCTGCCCTTCCAGGGAGGAGAGATTCCAACTTCATCATCATTCAGGGAAGACTCAGCATTGGTGAACCCAGAATCGTCTTTGATAATTTCTGGGTGAGTCACAGAATCTGGTCATGAGTGTGGGAAATGTATTATGAGTCCAGGACTCCATTTATTGAGAGTAACTTTAGGGGCATCAACAAGGAAAACGGAATGATAATCACCAATATCCTACCCAGGTAAAAAGCTTGTGGTCGAGGGAGATGATGAATACACTAAAGCATCTTCTTCCCCATATCTGTCTCATCTAATGTTAGCTCACAGCAATAGGCTTCCTTCATGAAGGATCTTGTTAGCCTTATTCATCAATTTCTTCTTAAAATCATTCAACACAAAACCATCCATTAATACCTCCATGGTTGGTACTAAGTGTTACTCTCAGAATAAAATGAATGAGGAAGACAGTGTTCTTTATTTCAAAGATACAACATATAAATATGACAACAAACATAGATATGAGCACATGCAAACCCTGAGGTGGAAACTGAAGTCCTGGCGAAGTGGATCCAAAGTTTGGACTCATCTGTTGACTTTCATGAAGGCTTCCCAAGGGTTCTGGGAATTATACTGAGCCTGGCAGGAGGAATATTTTCCTTTCATTAGCAATTCTAAGGGAGAAGAGTCTATAAACCCAGCAAGAAAAGAAGACAGGGAACCAAATGTGCAATTGATATATTTGTAGGGTGCAGTTAAGTTTAAAAGTAGATCTTAATATCTGATGAACAATTGTAGGGAGGGTGTGAGAAAAGCAATCTGAGCTTGGGAAGGTTGTCAGAAGCCAGATAACAGTGAGCTTTGAGTTTTCTCCACAAGATGGTATTTATGATTGAAGTTATTGGAGAGTCAGTGCAGGATTTATTAAAGGTGATGTTCAAGAAAATTATTGCCCTGTGGAAAGTTCTGGATCAGATTCTGTTGTTATTCCTGGGTAAGTGATGAAGTTTGGAAATTGCACAGTGGCAGTGGGCTTGGAGGTTTGGGGAATGAGTACGGTTGGGGTTGAATCACAGCATATAAAAATGTTCTTCAAGAACGCTAAGCAGAATGTCAGATACATTATAGTCATTATTTTTTCTTAATTCTGTGAATTATTAAATGTAATTGATATCTCCATTCTGATCTAATGGGAGATGAATTGATACTGAAAGCAGAGTCATATTCTTTTCCAAGGCATATACTCACATTTGAAATGAAGCTCAGAGTTTCTTCCTAGATTTTGCATTTCACTAATAATTTTACTTCTTCATAAATCTATTTTTAATAAACAGTGTGGGGGAAGTGCAATGGTGGCTCAGTGACAGAATGCTTCCCCTTCCCTCCCCATGTAAGAATAAATAAATAAATAAATAAATAAATAAATTTACAAAGCAGTGTGAGACTTACTGAAAAATTACAAGGGTAGTAGAGGCAGTTTCCAGAAAATCACATCCATTTTTGCTTATTCTGAACCTCTTCCATCCACAATATCACATTACAACTATGTCTTATAAATAACAGTTTCTCAGACTCTCTTTGTTTTTGATGACCTGGATATTTTTCAGGGTGTTTGCAAGATATTTTGTAAAATGTCACTCACTTGGAATTTGTTTGATGTTCTCCTCATGATTAGACTGGGATTATTGGTGATGAAGGAAGGCACGAGAGATAAAATTCTATTTTTGTTACATTATGTATCCAGGGCACATCCCATCAATGTCACTTTTCACTGTAGATGTTGACGTTCATCAACAATGCTTGCTAGGTTTCCCCACTTTGAAGTTCCTCATTTTCCTGCATTTCCATACATCAACATTGGAAGGGGGTTAGTACTTGAAGACACACTTTAGAAATGGGAATCAAGTCACCTTCTGGACACAGAAGTATCTACATAAATATTTGCATACATCTACATGGGAGATTTTTGTCTTCCCACTAATATACTATATATTTTCTTTAAATCATTATAGGCTTATGACCTTTATTTTATACTCTGTGTTATAAAAAAATACTACTTTATTTATTTTGTTCTGAGGTTTGTTTCAGTTGGGCTATGGGGTATCTTTCAGAGGTGCTCTGTGTCACTTGGATTTATCCTGATCATTGAATGCTTTATTTTACTACCTATTTAATTTCTGGTGGCACAAGATGCTCCAGGTTCTTCCTGCATATCTCTATTCCAGGTCTAGGGTCAGCGATTTCTCCAAGGAAACTTTTATTGAAGAATAGTGTTAAAATAAAGACTTGTGCACCATGTGTGCTCCATGTTACTAGGACTACTAGGTGCTCTTCAAAGTCAGAGTAAGAAAATATTTGCAAATCTTCCAAGTTCTGCATATACACAGACCCCTATATATGTCTACATGTAACGTTCTATCTATATTAACCTACTCATGTTGATGTGTCTCACTTTAAACCATTGTCAGGTACTCTCCTGCCCTTACTTATGGTTAACCATCCACTCTGCAGTGGGAAACATACTCTTCTCACCTGACATCATCTACTTAATGGCTTGATTCCAGTTTACATGTGCAGATGTGTTAGAATTGTCATCCTACACTGGTAAGATAAGCTTTATACACTAGAATACAGCACTTATGCAGTTTCTGTCCCCTTTATTTTCCAGAATCCATTCACATCCGGTATTGCCATTTCAGCACCTTTTCCCCACATCCCCTCAGTAGGTGTGTTTCATATGATTATAACACAATTAGATTGCTCTATCACATTTAATGTTCCATCCTGGAATTCCTATTATCTGACAATTAATATTCTATTTGCATATACTAAGGGGTATTCTTGTTTTAGGAAAGTCAATTTAATAAATACATAAAGTCAGGTGTCTATAATTAAAGGATTATAGAGAATAGATTCATTGCTCTAAAAAGTGCTCTCTTATTCACGTATTCAACCTTTCTTCTCTCTCCCCAATCCCTTGAAACCAATGTTCCTTTTATTATCTCTATTATTTGGACTAATTCAGAAAGTTATATAATTGAAATTAAATATATGCAGGATGTTTAGACTGCTTTCTTTCAATTAATAGTAATCACGTAAGATGCATGTTTGATTTTTGTGACTAGAGGGAACAATTATTTTTATCACTGAGGAATATTCCATTTTATAGATATAGTTGAGTGTGTTGATTCATTGACCTTAAAGGATATCTTGGTTGCTTACAGATTTTGGAGATTATATATAAAGCTGCTATGCAACATTCATGTACAGGTTTTTGTATGGATTTAAGTTATCAAATCGGCTAGATATTTAAGGCCACAATTACTGGACTGAATGGTGAGACTAAGTTTAGTTTTGCTAACTACTCCAAACTATCTTCTCACTGCACCGTTTTCAGTTCTCAATAGGAGTGAATTAGAGTCTGTACTGCTCCCCATTTTCAATAGGCCATGGGATTGTCAGTGTTCAGGTCCTCAGGTATTCTAAGAGGTGTGTGATGGTACATCACTGCAGCTTAATTTTGCAATTCCCTCATGACAAATGATGTTAAGCCTATTTTCACATATTTATTTACCACCTGCATATCTTCTTCATTTCTGTTTCTGTTCAGAATTTTTGTCCAGTTTTTCCCTGGGTGTTATCTTTCTTACTGGTGGGTGTTATGAGTTATTAGTATATATGAATGCAAGTCATATGTCAATATCTATCAAAGAGAATAAATTCCATAGTTTAATGAAGTCCAATTAATAAATGTCTTTCTGTCATGGTTCATGATTTGGGTGCTATTTCTAAAAACTGATCACCAAAGCATGGACACCAGATATTCTTGGATGTTTTAATCTAGAAGTATTATACTTTACATTTTAATTTTGAGTACAGGCTTCATTTTTAACTAATTTTTGTGAAATGTATACAATATTTGGCTATATTCATTTTTTGTTTTGCACCATATTTTAGTTTGCTATCTGCTGGAATGCAACACACCAGAGATTGATTGGCCTTTAATAAAAGGGGATTTATCTTGTTAGTTCTTCAGAGGAAAGGCAGCTAACTTTCAACTGAGTTTATTCCTTACATGGGAAGGCACAAGGTGATTTCAGCTGGCCTTCTCTCCAGGATTGTGGGTACTAACAACTTTCCCCAGGGTTATTACTTTCTGCGTGTCCAAAGGCCTGGGCAGAGCTGCAAGTGCTGAGATGAGGTATGCTGAGCTGCTTGGGCTGTGCTATGTTGCACTCTCTGACTTAAGCATCAGCCAGTTAAATCAAGCATTATTCATTACAGCAGGCATGCTTCTTAGCTGACTGCAGATGTAATGAGCAACAGATGAGGTTCATATACCATTGGTTCATGTCCACAGCAACAGAGCTAGGTACCTTCTCCTGGACAAGTAGAGAAGTGAATCTAACTACCACACATGGTATATGCCATTGTCCCACAGCAATTGTTGAAAAGATCTTACTTTTTCCATTAAATTG